>JAXGGA010011932.1:0-40602 GCA_038373865.1 Uloborus plumipes | reverse complement strand
AATACAGCTAATTTTATAGTAATTTTACAGTAATAAACAATAAAATTGCTAGTTTACAGTAATAAACTGTAAAATGGCTAGTTTTATAGTTTATTACTGTGCATTTTACAGTTTTAAGCTGAAACCTCTGCTGCCAGAATTATACTATTGTTTTTACAGTATAACACATAATTTAATGGTATAAACTGTAAAATTGCAAATTTTGCAGTAATAAACAGCAAAATTGCTGGTTTTACAGTAATAAACTGTAAAATAGCTAGTTTTACAGTTTTTAACTGGAACCACTGCTGCCAGAATTATACTATTGTTTTCATATCATAATACAATTAATTTTATGGTATAAACTGTAAAATTGCAAATTTTACATTAATAAGCTGCAAAATTGCTAGTTTTACATTGATAAACTGTAAAACTGCTAGTTTTACAGTTTGCAGTACACAGTTTGCACAGTTTTTTACAGTTTGCAGTTTACAGTACACAGTAAAAAACTGTAAAACTGCTAGTTTTACAGTTTTTTACTGTGCTTTTAGTTTTAAACTAAGACCTATATAATGTAAAAACAAGTTTATTTTTTGCAGTGTGCGGTATACAACAAACTAAAACAAATTCCCTTTTCCTTTTTGTTTCTTTTTTTTTTTTTTTTTCATAAAAGGCATAACTTCATCTCTGCCTCATATACTTATCGACTTCTGATAAAGCGCTTCGCATTAAAACGTTCATATTCAACACTCTTAAAATAAATCCGAACGTTTTTCCAGAAATAGTTTTCCAATAAAATTCATCCAGCTTGACTTATTCTGAAAAGAGCTTTTAGTTTTGAAGCGATTATTTTTCTCATTGCTTCCCATCCTCACCGTCTAAATCAGTTGGAAATGTTTTCTTAAGTGCGAGTTTTACCGTTTTATTTCTCGACTAAGAGATGGCAGTTCAAAAAAGAAAACAAGAGACGCAAAACATTTTTTTTTTCTATTTCTTATCTTTTTTTACTTGAATAATAAATTCCGCAGTTTGTCTGAAGAAGACGACATTAAAAAACACCAAATCACTTAATGGAAAAAAGCTTTTCATATATTATTAAAGAAAATCTCTAAGTTAAAAAAATGCCTGAGCAAGGTGTGATGCAGTTTTATAACTTTGATGTTGATCCCAAAAAAAAAAAGGAGTGCTTAAGGTTTCATTAAAGGAGTTCTTTTTCTAAACGAATTGTGATTGCCATCAATTCAATAAAATGAGCGAATTTCAATCAAGTGCTGGGTTTTTATTAAAAGTTCTTGTTTTGAGTTAAAATAAACGGTAAATAAATATTCTAAATTGATCTGTCGGCAATGCTGCGCCTTTATTCTTCTTTTTACATTAAAGATATTAATCATATTTCAAACAGTATTTAAAGTATTTTTTATTCAATCCATAAAAGCTCAAAATGCCAAAAATAAATTTAGAATTTTCTGACTTGCTTAGTAAATAAACACATTTTTATTCAGTGTTCATGCACTTTTAAGCTTTTGTCTCATTAATTTTACATTATATTACAGTTGTTTGAAACGTAATACATAAAAATTATTTGATAATACGAGTGTAAGAAGGGAAAATTTGTGTGTGATTTACAAATTTTTGATTATTTGCGATTTTAGCTCTACTGGATCTGGTAATTGATGGAACAAACACAACGTTCGATGGTCAGTTCACTGGCGTTCGGGGGAAGTACACTGCTCAAATCAATTAGGGGAGCACGCAAAAAGGTGAAGAAAACTGCAAGACAGCCACGGATTGGCATACAATGGATAGTACACGCGTATCAATGCGCAATACAGAAAAAAAGTCCTAAAAACTGCGCAATTAATCTTCAATTCTTTGAAAATGTGGAAAAAACATGAAAAGGTGATTTAGGGCAGCAATTTGGTTACATGTAAAAGATAAAAAACAGGGACTGTTTAGACATGATGCATGAGTTTAAATAAGGCGTGAGGTCTCCTTAAACAGCTAAGACTTCTGCACACCTGTTTGGCATGTATGCGATAAGGTTATCGATCTGACTTTCGGGAATACTGTTCCACTCCTCAAGAAGTGCAATTCGGACAGTAACAGGCGACCTTGGTCGAGTAGCAATGCATTGTCCGAGCATGGCCCAAACATAATTGATTGGATTCAGGTCATTAGAGCACGCTGGCCATTCCGTACGCAGTATTTTTTCAGCTTCAAGCATGAGACGAGCTCTCTTCGGTCGAGCATTATCGTCCTTGCAAAACAAAGGAATCTCCAATAGCTCCAGCCTAAGGGATGACACGAGGTCTCAGTATCTCGTCTGCATACCTTCGGCTCGTCAACGTGCCATTCCAAATGATATGCAAGTCTATATGTCCGCCTATGCTGATTCCATCCCATACCATCCAACCAGCTCGTCTGTATTGTGACCTTTCACGAATGAATGCGGAGTTATTTCGAGTACCCCTGTCCCACCATACCAAAATATGTCCGGTGTCACTCTTCAGACTGAATCGAGACTCTATGTAAACAGAACTTGGCTTCCATCATGTTGCTTCCAATCTCGATGTTCAACAGCCCGTCTTCTTCGGGCCATACGGTGGCCTGGGGTCAAGGAAGTGCAGACCATTGGCCTGCGTGCATAGAGCCCTACCTTATGAAGTCGATTACGTACTGTTTGGCTGTACAGTGTACACCCTTCGTCCTATTGCCAAGATCAACTGTCTTCTCAGATGCGTAGCATTCTCTATTCTGTTTCGATGGGCTGCTAACCGTATATACGGTCATCAGTTGCTGTAGTGGTGCGTGGCCGTCCTTACCCTGATCGACGTCTAACATTTCCTGTTTCTTGGAATCGATTCCACAGCCTTGCAACACTTCTGACGACTCAATCATCATCCGCGACACTACGTTGTATTTTCCCGGATTCTAGCCTGCCTATGACGCGCTATGGCATTGATTCCGGTAAATCACGTTATACAGACATTCTCAAGTAGCCTTGTCTCCTAAAAAAAATCTAAAAAAAACTACTTCGCTATCGAATTTCACAGTTGCGGCAATAAAACGGACGTCTCTGCAACATTACGATTTCTGCACTTATCTCTTTTTTCTGGTTTTTGACGTCATTAACTTTAATTTGCACATAAAATCTTCTTCTTCCGTTTCCTGGTAGGCTTTAAATTATGGACGATTCATTTTATGTTACTTATTGATATACATCTTCGCGTAATTTTGTTAAAACCATGTGCTCCCCTAATTGTTTTGAGCAGTGTACACTAAAAAATGAATGTGGTTTTATAGTATAATACAGCTAATTTTATAGTACTAAACTGTAAAAATTGCTAGTTTTACAGTAATAAATTGTAAAATTGCAAATTTTACAGTACTAAACTGTAAAATTGCTAATTTTACAGTAATGAACTGTAAAACTGCTAATTTTACAGTTTATTACCGTGCATTTTACAGTTTTAAACTGGAAGTTTTAAACCTCTGCTGCCAGTTATATAGCGTCGCTTCTACAGTATGATACATCTAAATTTTCCGGCAATAAACTGTAAAACTTAACAGTAAAAAACTAAAATTGCTAGTTTTGTAGTTGATTACTGTGCATTTTGCAGTTTTAAATTGGAGCCTCGGCAGCTAGTTTTATACTGAACAACAGTTCATTTTTTGCAGTGCAAGAATGACATAGATTGATACATATATACACTCAACTTTAAATAATATAAGAATTATTCGAGATATGACAAAGTAGTTGTATTTCCATTTAAACATTTTTCCACTAATTAGTTTCGTTTTCCAATCGTGTGATCTTCCCACGCCATTACTTGCTAAAATCCTCTCTCGCCCTAACTTGACTAAGTACTTTTATAGCGATAAGTAGTTGTGGTTTCTCCGCCTAAAATTAATTTTCTGTCGCTATCTTAATAAGAAAATACACACTTTTAAATTAAATTTCCGCAATGCTACGTACTTATGTCATGGTTCCAAAAAGTTTTCCATAATAAATATTGATTGTTCTTAGAAACGCGCAGGAAAATAAGAAAATTTTGAAAATCGAAACAGGAATGTAGAAACTCGTGTTCTGTAGGTAAAACTAATGTGTATTGATCCATTTTCTGACACCCTAAAAGGGTAACTGCGACGCAAATCTAGGAATTCCCGCACTTTTGTCTCGTCAGATGATGCAGTATACTAGACAGCAACTTAAGTTGACACTGCGGGCGAGCCAATAAGAGCTCACTAGCAGTTAGCGATCTCCTCTAATTCGCCAAGTAGGCTGTGACGTTTTATCTAGCTCGTTTTTCATAGGCTGACGTCACGATGTTTTTGTCAAGAAACCTTGCAGTGTAGTACAGGAATAAATTCTCATGTTTCAAAGAATCACTCGGTAAAGATAAATCGATTATTGAATAAATACCTCTGTTTGAAATATGTTGCTAAATTGTAAAATAGAAAGCGAAGTGCCATGAATAATTACGATTAAGTAGTAGGTGATCACTGGTGTGTGTTGAAAGATAAATATATAGCAACTGTAGGGGACAAATTTTAGTTTTTGCTAATTTAATGTCTGTTTACTACACTGCAAAAAATAAACTGCTGTTTTTACAGTATAATACTGAAAGCAGAGGTTTCAGTTTAAAATAGTAAAATGCATAGTTATAAACTGTAAAACTAGCAACGAGTATTTTACAGTTTATTACTGTAACACTGGCAATTTTAGTTTATTACTGTAAAACTAGCAATTTTGCGGTTTATTACCATGAGATTAGCTGTATTATACTGTAAAAACAACAGTATACAAACAGCACTAGAAGCAGAGGTTCCAGCTTAAAACTGTAAAATGCACAGTAATAAACTGTAAAACTAGCAACTTTAGAGTTCATTTCTGTAAAATTACTATAAAATTAGCATTACTGTCCGCCCCGCTTAAACGAATACTGTCGGTTCCAAGAAATATTATTCAATCAAACGGGGTATTTGTTTAAACGGGGATTTTTAACACTGAGTCTATGGAATCAAGTTCCAGGATTTTTTATTCGTATAAGTGGGTTTTCGTTTATCCGTTACCCGATTAAGCGGGGACGACAGTATTATACTGTAAAAACAACATTTATTTTTTACTGTATATGAAGTTCGCTTTTTGCACATTGCTGCTCAAAGGGGTTACAATAAATATGTCCTCGAATTTGTTAACATATCACTTATTTCGTTTGATCATTTATGTACTAAACCTAAGCTTGTCTTTCTTATTGTAGTGCACAACATGTTTACGTTACAGTGCAACATGTTTGCGTTACAGTGCAACATGTTTACTTCCACTCTTGCATATATCAGCATTAAGGCGTGAATGTCAATAGCATGGATATTTTTTTGTCCAGTTTTCACCAGATGGAGGCACCTGGTCTCTCTTCAATGAGAAACTACACTAGTCATTTTAATTTTCTCTAGGGCATTTAAAGCCAAACGGGCACCCAGTGGATCTCTTATATGCCGCATAATCATACGAAACGGGCGTTAACGAATTTCTAAAAAAAATAAAGGGAATAATTTAACCTTTTTAGTATTTAAATATACTATATTTCAACTTTTAAAAATCTTTTTCAAAACCAAAATTTTTAAGACTGTTCTCTAAAAGGAAATGAATATTTTATTTAGTACTAGAGCTTATTTTTAAAAATGTCTCGTAAATGTTTACTTTTTTTCGTTTTCTTTCCTCTTTCTTTTTTTTTCATAGTTTTGGCCCGACTTAGAGAAAAAGAGCAATAATAAGAGAAAAGGAAATTAAATATCATCATCAAAGAGTTTTTTGCCTGAAGTTAATTAAATTATGAGTATAGTACCGTTGCGTAAAATATTTATCGGTTTTTTTTTTTTTTTGTTACGGCTTCATGCACTTGAAGGCAATGAAATTAGAACAATTTTGATTCACTAATATGCTCTTATGTAACGGGAAATTACATATATTCTTTTGAAGCTTTTCGTTTTTTTTTTTAATATTACGTACGGTATAATTTATTAAAGCTTTTTGTACGGAAGAGGAAATAAAAATGTGCTTTTGTTTATCATTTACCATTTTGGGATAAAAACATTATTAATGCTGCTACATTCTTAAGCCTGCAAAGTGGTATTTTTTTTTTGCTGGATTTAAAAAATTCGTTTTCGATGTTGAAAAAATAAATGTATGTGATTTTTCCTATTACAATTAATTTGATTTTACGGAAATTTCATTTAACAAGCCATGTAAAAAAGCTTTAAAAATGAACTAGCAATTAAATTTATAACTAAATTCCTAGTTGTTTCACATGAAACACTTCTTTGTAAGCATCAATAATAGATCTAGAGATAGTGAAATTGTAACGCGGCTTTAAATAGCTTACTTTTGACAACGTCAAATGAATTTATGATAGTAAATTATAAAATGTGTTAAAATTTTTTCAGGGCCTATTCTAAAAAAAGGGCTTTTGTTGGCAAGTCGTTGCTTATTAAACCTCATTTTTCAGTCTAGTACATTAAAATTTACTTAAAATTGAAAAGAAATGCAGAAAATGAACTCCCATGAGCTTCCACGCAATTCAAGCAATACACTTTTGACTAGTATAAATCTAATAAACCTTATAAAAGAAGCTAAAGTATTAGTTTCAGCTGTAATGAGATGTACATTCATGGATAGCTCTAATTTAACTCGTTATATCTAAAACGTTTATTTTGTAACTCATTTTATTTTATTTTTTTTGCGTTTATTTATTGTACTTATATTAAAAACTAAGTGTCTTTCTATTCTATCTTTCTATGTCCTGCTTCTTTCTCCTGAACGCCAATGAACTGAAAGTCGAACCAGGTACCGATTGATTCGTAATTTTTCATGCTTTATTAGTGTTCATTTACATAAGGTTTGATAAAGGGATTCTGAAGAAATTGAGAAAAATCTTCACATTTTTGTTCAAATTTAAAGCGATTTGTCCAAAATGATTAAATATGAAATCCATTGTTATAAAACGTGGTTGATATGAAACAGTAAAAATAATAATAATGAGAATTTTGAAAGAATTTTTAACTGAATCAAACATGAAATTCATTAGCGGGCCACGTACATAGTATTTCTATCGCGAGCAACTTGCATTTTTTTGAAATATAAATTGGAATTTTATGTCAAAATAACCTTTTGAAAAAGATAAGTAAGACATCCAGTCTGATAAAGTTGTCTTCAAGTTTTGTTATTTTTTGTTCAGAGATAGCTCGTGCAACGCCGGGCCAAGCAGATAGTTTATACTTTAGTATTGATTTATTTTTAGGAATCAGAAAAAGGTATCGTTTTGTTCTGGCTGCTTGATGAATGAAGTTGGACGAGTTCAGTACGGGCGGATCCAGAAATTTTTCAAGGGATTGGCAATTGACCTTCCTAACTTACTTTTTACTGTGCATACTGGTTTACAAACATTGATCACAAAAGCTTTGGACTTTCAACTTCGAAACATTTTCGGGAGTGAGTTCCAAACGTTCTTCCCAACTTCATTAAAACTCGTATAAAATATCATTTTTAGAACTTCAACATCGAAAAATTACCGGTGAAGAATCCTCCAACGGAGGGGCGATCGCCCACATCTCTCCCTACTATCCGCCCCTGGAGTTCAGTTATGTTTGGGTTGAAAGAGGATTGGCACAGCACCAGAAATTTCTCCTGCCCCGCGAACTGGCTTTCTGTACCCCTATTTTACAGCACAAAGGCGTGTAAGCCTCAGCGGATCGAAAATCAGCTTATACGAACCAGACTGAACCCATGTAGCACACTTCGTTTTTTAAACGTTGTAAAATGGTTATTAATGTTGTGACAACCGCTTAAAAATGTTTATAAAACGTTTAAAGGTTATTTGTGCTACCTGGGTATGCAATACACCGCCAACTCGTTCATTTCGATCCATGGACTGCAGTTTCGGAAGCCCGAAACTGCAGTCCATGGCTCGAAATGAACGAGTTGGCGTGTACTGCATGTTCCTGCCTTAGCCCTTGCTTAGAGGCGGTTACTCACTACTTTATAAGCCAGACTGCAGCTTCAAAAAGTAACAATTGATGTTAGAACTAGGCTGGCTTTATCTAAGAGAAGTATCATGGCTTTACCTGATTTCGCAAAATGAGTTCAAGACCGCGAAAAAAAAAATTAAGGTAGCTTTCATTGTTGTAAAATTTTATTTGACCCTTTGTAAAAATAAATTTTATGGCATAGTCAAACTTTAACTTATCTAAATGAGTTTATTTTTTAATAAATTTGATACTTAGAAAAAGAAATCTATCTTCAGGGACTTGCGTACCTTTAGTTTAAAATATAAATTACTGGATCCTAAAAACCTCATTTCCATTAATTATGTTATATGTCCATTAATTATTATCTAGAACGTCACTATCTGTGCCTAAAAGCCACGAAATCATATGTTATTTTTACAAATTCATATTTCAATCGGGTAGCAGTACAGTAACTTAATCAAAAGCGAGACAAAAAATTGTGAAAACTCTGAAATTACCTTCAACCTTTCTCACATTATTTACATTCCCTTTCCTAATATATTAAATCTATTTAAAACTTCAACGAAACGACATTTGGATGAAGGTTAATGAAGTTTTCGAATAATTCTCCATGCTGTTGAATTGAGTTTGCTTTGAGTTAGGTATTCTAAAGGATCGAACAATATATTCCCAAAGGAAATGCGAACTATGAAAATCTTTTGGAAACATTTGTTTCAGCTGAACTATGAGAGAAGAGATTATTCACATGAAGTATTCTAAAAGTAGGATGTATGAGCTTTACATATGGACCATTTATCTAATCATTTATTTTTTGAAGCATTTACATATTTGCTTAGTAATTAATTGATTCACATTTATTCATTTATTTTCTTATCCATTCACTATGTCGTCCACTTATTTAGTTATTAAGTAATCAATTTATTTATGCATTCATCGTTTTATTTATTTATTCAGTCATTCATTTATTTCTTCATTCATTTCAAGAAAAAACATTTTGAATAATTAAGCTGTTAAGCTGTAAGCATTTATTAGAGCTCTGTTTAGTTGCTTTGGAAGCTCCAACCAGAACTCCACCATCAAAAAGAGCCGAAGTGAAAAGAACTTTGGCATTTATGGCTTCTATTCAAATGTTGATGCTGTTGCTGTTTTGTAAAGCTTAAATCCGAAGAGATGGTGCGTGCCCTTGAGGGGGAAACTGGCCTCTGCATTAAATAAAATAAACTTTGAATTAATTTAAAAATAAAAAAATACGCTTTTAGATGCACTTTTAACACATCAACATAACATGTAATATAGTTTAGCCTTTAGTATTAGTATTAAATACAGGGTGGTTATAAATTAACAGGAGGTGTTTGGAGCCCTATAGCTCGCGAACTACTGGGCGAAATATTGCCGAATTTCGTGAGCGTGCATATTAGACCATGGGATTTTGATTTCATGAATAAAAAAAAATTAGTTTGAAAAATCACCACCAGGGGGGAAATTTGGCGCTGTAAAAGTGTATTATTCTGATTATCGAAGAATTAATTGCTACTGACAAAATATGCATCCATTTTATTTGCAAAAATGACTTTTTTTGTCACAAATGTAGTTCGATATGATCGCCATTGTAAAGTTGTAAGAACTGCATACGATGCACAACATTTTCTACGGCAGCTCGTAACATATCAGAATGGATTTCTTGATGAGAATGCTCCCAGTCCGTCATTTTACATATGATCGCTAAACGCAACGCGTTTATGCAAATTATTGCATTCTATTTGGTTAAATGGACCACTATTTTGTTCGTGGTGATTTTTTTTTTAATAGAAAATTCTACGGCGATCATATTAAACCTCATTTGCAAAGCACAATCATTTTTGCTTGGCGATATTGATTTATACAGCATCTTTTCAAGTTTAATTCGCGATATTCAGTGTAATACACTGTTACAGCGCCAAATTTCCCCCTGGTGGTGACTTTTCAAACTATTTTTTTTTTATTCCAGAAATCAAAATCCCATGGTCTAATATGCCCGCTCACGAAATTTGGCAATGTTTCGCCGAGTAGTTCGCGAGCTAGAGGGCTCCAAACACCTCCTGTTAATTTATAACCACCCTGTATATCACTTTAATATTAGCAAAGAACGTGAATTTTATATTTTATTCAGAGTGACATACAAACTGAAACACTTAGAATACATCAACATGTAATATAGTTTAACCTTTAGTATTAATAATAGTTTTTAATACATTTCTTTTATATTTGTAAAGAACGTGAATTTTTATCTTTTATTCAGAGTTACATACATACATATATACAACGTACATACATACATACATACATACATACATACATGCGTGCATACATATATACACACATACATACACATATACATACATACATGTGAAACAAATAAAAGCGTATTAAAAATAGTTATACTCAACGAGAAAAATTATTTTTTGCTCACTAAGTACATTGAAGTTTTTACTTCCTACTTGATCTCTCTGATGCTACCTATCATAAAATGAAGCGGTTCGTTTCAACTTCTAGGTCAGCCGCCATCTCTCCACGGTTTAACTTTACCAGCCAAGCTGGTAATTTGGGGTGCGCTGCTTCACTTTTCTAACTGCACCGTCATTTAGTATGAATTCCGACTTCCACAGTACAAACATATGACACAGGCACTCGTTTATGGGGTAGGCATCCATTTCTAGCACAACAACATATTCACACAAAGAACGGACAAGGACAGGGGAGAGAAAGTACATCCATTCCCGAACCGGGATTTGAACCGGGACCACATCCTATTTGAATGAAATAGTATTGTGAAGTAAATGGCTATTTCTTTGCAGCGTGAGTAATAAATAAACGCTGTAAAAAGCTTATCGAAATACGGATCAAAATGAAAAAATAATTATGTTTAAATCTAAGGGAGTTTTTTTTCAAGTGAATTTTCTTTGTCAGTGTAAGATTTTATAATTACCTTGTATTACAGAAAGTTATACATTGTAGCAATAAAAATTTACAGGAATACATTAAAAATATATTGACGTAAATTAATCAATATTAATTCTTAGAAAATTCATCTTTCAATTAAATGTTTATTTCCAATAAAGTAAAAGAAATCATTTTATTAGTGCGACAAGAATTATGTGATTCAATCAAGTAAGATTGAAACATGAAAATTTTCAAAACTAATTAACGTTTCGTTCCCATTTGCCATTAGAGACGCTTTGATTGAAATATTACTTTAGACTTGCGAGGCACTCCAAGAATTGTTAATTAGTTTCCGAATGAAACTTAATTGCAATTACGAAGAATAAATCAATAAATGAAGAAAGTACTTTTTCATCGTATCACTGAGGAATCATTGAGAAAAATTTTTCGGAATGTAAATTTACTGAGAGTGTGATAAAATGTTTTCTGTAATTCTTGGTATTTTTGGATGTCTTTTCAGAAAAGAAAGCACATATTTTGATTTTAAATAGTTTTTTTATCAAACTTTTAATGTGGATTTAAACCAGGAATTACAGTGAGCAACAATAATATTGCTTCTTATGGGAAAGCATCCAATTCGCTAAACACAAATGAGACATCGGAAAAAGTACATTTGTTATCGTTACGAAGACTATTATTATTATTTATTTATTCTTTTTTTTTTTTTTCAGAAGCCATCAGCTTCAACATACATGAGGACTGCGTGCTATGCCGCTTGCCTCCTGACAAACACAAGACAGATTTACGGCACAGAGAGGATAAATAACATCCATGGGCTAGGCGGGATTCGAACCCGCGACTACTTGCTTGCGAGGAGAGTACTCTACCTCTAGGCCGACGTGGCCCCTTATTTATTCATTTATCTATTTTGTATTTGAAAGTACTCTATCGACTATATAAAGAACTTAAGAAACACTTCCGTCACATTGCCTCACCTCCTAAAGTATAATCACCAGCGATTGACATCCTCAGCAGTACACATTTAAAACTACAGGTTGCACAAGTGACCTTTAAGGGTAAACATTGTAGCATCAGCGGCACCCCCTGAGGGGTGCCACTTGGCTCCATATATCTCTCGACAGGCTGTTTTTTTACAGCCTTTACTCCCATTTACTTAACCAGCGCTTTTGTTCTGATGACGTTTTTACGTACTTGACGTTTGTTTTTCCTGTATTTGTGCTCTATATGTTGTGTTCGTCTTGTGCTACGTTTATTATTTACATGGGTCATTCCGACGAAAATGGTACAAATCATGTCTGAAACTCATGTCTTAAGATTATCAATTTAAATAATTTCTACCAACTAATCATATTTTTTTTTATTGAGTTTCCATTTATTTGTGTATAATGAAGTGTAAATAACTAGTACATGACTCATTTATGAAAGGATTTTAAATATTTTGATCACTTTGGTTAAAAAATATATCAGATTGAATGCAATTGTTTATTTTATTTCCAAAAGGCATATAACAGAATGGACAATTCGAAACATAGAAAATCTAGGGACATGGATAAATAATAGTGTTTTTTGGGGAAATTTTTTTTTCATTTGCGTAATAATCTGCAGAAATGGTGTCAGAAGCATCTTTTGTGCAGTGCAGTGTAATTTATTTTGTTGTTACATTTCAGTTTAATTTTAAATCACATTCAAAATTCTAGCAATTTGAAGCTGAAACACGTCATTTTCTCCTTCTTCTGACAAAGATAATTTTTTTGCGTCATTTCTAAATGGATTATACCTAATCAATTGATACTTGATGGCACAAAATTAAATTTAGAACCAATAAAAAATACACTTAATGGGTGGTAGTTATTAAAATTGATTTTAAAAAATTCTAAAGTCTCGGACATGATTTGTACCATTTTCCTCAAAATGACCGTTATATATGTGTGACGTTATATATGTTAGTATATACGTTAACACTAATAAAGTGGAAACACATTAACAAGAGAAACATAGCGACAAAAGATCAGCTTATAGCAATCAGAAAAGAAAGCATTACAAATTAAGCATCCTTTCAAAAAATTTGTAATTTTGTATCAAGATGGAGAAGAAATACGAGAAAAATACATTATTCATAACGCTCAATTAGCAAATCATTAGCGTAATAGTTACAAACTAAACTTATATTCTGAAAAAGAAAGTTTCATTAATCTAAAAACTCCCTTTAGCATAATTAAATATAGCTGAAATGTTTAATAAAGCACTTAAATTTCTCGAAAAACAATTCTTATGAATTGCCTGTGCATGAAGTTCGTGTTTTGAGAATGTCTTTTCCTCTTTAAATATACCCCATCAATAAAAATTTTGATAACGCAACATCAGATTATTTTTTCTAATAGCATTTTCGCGTGTTTTTGAATAGTTTTGTTTTATACTCATAGAAATTTTTTTAAGAAAAGACATCTTTTGCTCTGAAAAAGGAGAATATTTCAAGTTTTGGTAATAACTGAGCAGCTATGAAAATAATAAACTAAAAAAATCATTGTGTTTGTAAAAGATTACACAGGGAAATTACTTGATCTACAAATGTTCGTAATTAGTTTCCTTAATCGTATATTCATTATTTGTTTAATATAGTGTGTTATTATTTTTGTTAGCTTCAATATCATATGTGTGATAAAGGATTTTTTTCTTAACTTTTAAGTAATGAATTGTTTAGTCAATATGTAGAATAAGGGGTAAATCTTACTACTATTATATATGCGAAAGTTTGTATGGATGTTTGGATGAATGGATGTATGTTTGTTCCTCTTTCACGCAAAAACTACTGAATGGATTTTAATGAAACTTTTACCATAATGTAGCTTATACATCAGAATAACACATAGGCTATAGTTTATAACGATATTTGAAAAAGTTCGATTGGTAGCGCGTTTTTCATTCCAATTTAAGGTACATTTTTCGTATAAATCCGCGAAGGCTTTCAACAAACTAATTCAGTATTTAGTGCATCATCTCAACTTCCTGTCGATAGCTAGAATTGCGTGTATCATTTCTACTTTTCGCATTAAATTTTCAAGGCTTTTCTCCAGTCAAATCAAAAAGTAATTTTTTTTTCAACTTCAGGGTTAATATCCAGGCTTTTACATAGACATTGAAAACGCTCGCGCGCCCGCTTTCTAACGAGCTTTTACCATGATTTGTATTTTAAAACATTTTGTAACAACTGTAATCTTAGTTGTAAATAGAATATTTATCCTCAAGCAATGTGTTTTTTAATGTGCTTTGAAACGTGCAAATATTATTTTGTTGGACAAATTGTATTCCTTTATTAGTAGATTGTTCACTGCATCAATTATTTTCGCGAGTTTATGTGTTTTAGAGTATCGGTATAACGTAATCGCTTTAAAGAGATTGGCATCTAATAAATGGATTAGGTTCATTATTTTCCAATTTGATGGAGCTTAAATACAACTTAACGGCATTTCTTAAATTTATTTGCGTTGATTGGACACTTTCTCGGGTACTTACAATTGGGCAGTTGCTTAGTATCCAATTGAACAGGAATTTTGCCAAATTTGTTGCAAGAAGATTTTAATAACTGAGATTTCCGGCGATTTTTTCAACTGACACCAGTTTCTGTGCCAAAGACTACGTAATAATACTTTACTTCTTACACGACGTAACCAAAATAAAATGATTATTGTCTGATATTTATCGACTGCGGCAAAATCTTAATCATCGATATAATACTTCCACATTTGAAAAGTTAAGTTTTTTTTCTTTTGTTGACCGATTGCGTGTGTATCCATTAAAAACCTTTTTAACATTATGTCAAAACGTAAAGTAATCCGCATACTAAATTAATAAAACCTTTAAACAAGACTAAAATTACCATTAATTTCCGCTTTTGCACAAAAAATTGTCAAATGTTCCCTATTAATTTCGAAATCAACAAGGACAAAAACTTTTAACGTCAATTTATGGTCAGCAATAGTATCTCAGCATTTGATGACTATTTCTCTGTGACAAAAATTAGTGACATAATAATACTTAGTGTATTTTCATAAAGTAGCGAGGGGAGAAAAATTATCCTATGTATAACAAAACAGTTACCGCAAATTAGGCGACATTTTAAAAATCGTCAAAGTGGTGCGGTGTGTTTTGAGTTCGTTCAGTTCAGGGAAAAAAAACGAAGGTGAGTATAAATTGTTTCTCAATAGTATTACCAAGGCTACACTAGATAGCGTTTTATACAGGCTTCTTCATTACTCAAAACATCAATGGTAAAGATTTGCCCGCTAGAGAGCGCTGAACAACGACCTCCCAAATGTTTGTTTACATTTATTAGCATGTTGTTTCCGCTGTAAAAAGTGACGTTTATCCTATCTTTTAGGGTTAAAAAATATTGATATAGTTAACTGAAGTGGAGTACAGAGTGAATTGATGCCGAAGGCCCTCTTAGTACTGCTTTTTAGGGGAAATAAATTCCCTTTTCAGGTAAAGTTGGTCGCAACTCATGATTCAGTCATACGACATTCATTCATTGTTTACTTTCTTCGAATTAGCAACATATAGCAATGGCGTTCAATTTTGACATCTCTGCATTAATAAAATATACGCTTTTCTTCGCAGCCGATAAATAAAAATGTAGCAATGAAATAATATTGTTCTATTTACTATTTTGTTTCATTACTGTTGCTCACACGATCTTAATTGCTACGCAAAAGCTCAGATGTTCATTTTGATAGCGTTGACCCATCAAAGCGATAAATGGCGAATCTATTCGTAGAGACATTTCATTTTGATGCCCCAGAATGAAATGTACACTAATGAAGCGATGGTGTTCAACGGAAAGACGATTGACAACAAAACATATTAATTTCTTTAGTAAAAACGAAATGAGCATATATAATCGTTTGGTACTAAAGAGCAATACAAGTACGAAAAAAATAAACAAAACTACAATATTACGACGACCAACTGTAAAATTTTGTTTTCATTTACACAACATTAAAAGGTAATGTTCTTTTTATGTTAAATTTCACACATTGATAATATTTCGATAATTGGGAATCTGCTGTGGTTGCCAAATTTTTGGCGATAATTACTTTATTTTGTTGCTCTTTAGTTTATGTTTGCGAAGGAAGTATATTTCCCTCGCTCATAAATTGGACACAAGGATTTAACGCCAATAGTGAAAGATAACCAGACTTCCAATCACCGAAATCTTCCCTTTTTTGTTTCTAATTTCACACATAAGTTTAATACTTGAAAGTAAAATAATGGGCCAACTGAAAAAAAGCTGCGAAATAATGTGAGAATTCTTATTAAAAAACTCGCCAAATCAACTTCAAAAGCTCCATTAGCATGTAACATAACAAGTTTAATAAATATATCGAGCCATTATTATCATTGAAATTTAAATTAAAATGCAAAATAAGAGAAAAGACGATGCAAGCTTAAAATTTTAATCTTCGCTTAAGTGGTAAGAAAATACATCGCCAAGTTAAAAAACGTACCTATAACTGAAACGTACATACTACCAAAGATCTCGGTTATTGAAATATTCTCAAAAGCTTTACGGAGAACTTCCATTAAAATGTAAAAAAATCGCCAAATAAATTAATTTGACCATCTAAACTCATCAAAAGTTTTGATGGAACTATCGTTTCAAAATCGCCATTTATCGCTCTGCGGTGCCAGTGTCGTTTCATAGTTAATTAATAATTAGAATCAATTAAAATGAAAAATAATTCACTAACTAATTAAAATAAGCCGTTAAAATGCAGAATAAACCAACAAACCGAACGAGCTATTAAATAACGTTAAAATACACTAAAATAAAATTGAATGCCAAATTGTAAAATGGTCGCCAACAAATTAACTTTTAATTTTGTCTTTTATTATTTGATTTGTAGAAATGTTAGTTACCATAAAATTCGATAGATGTCGCTGGAAAAGGACGTCCGTTTTTATCCCAAGGATTTTGATCAAACGAAGAAGCCTGTATAAAACGCTATCTAGTGTAGCCTTGGTATTACTGACCCAGGCAAAGCCGGGTATTTTTGCTAGTCGTCAATAAAAATATTTTACAATATCATTCAGAACTTCTAACGAAATGAAGGCTTAATTAAATCAATAATGTGAAAGATAAATCTCATTTAAATGTCGCTTTCAGGCAATTTATATTCGGTTGCTTAAAAATAGGCGCATCAAGTTTAAAAATTTTGCGTCGTTTCTATGGAAACCGTACAAAAGAAAACATCTCCACTATTTTTTTACGCACTGCTGTTGCGGCATTTCATTTGTTTTATGTTTATCGAATTAGGCAAACGCTTTTATTTATATCCTCATGTCTCAGTTATTTCTGAATATTTTCTGACAAATCTAGTCATACAAAAAAGAGCAAACATTTCTACGAAAATGTTGTGTTTTTTACGTTGATTTTTAAATAGAATAATAGTTTACGCACAAAGCAATTTTAACCGTTTGCATTTTTTCCCATTGTTGCAAAAGTCAACTGGGGAAAAAGTCCATAGCGCCGAAACTATAACAACCATAAGGAGAAAAGTGCGGATAGGGGAAATGAATTTTACTTTGAGCCGCCAGCTCTCGTTACACAGGGTATAATTCTTGGTTAAAAAAAACATCAGAAAACTTTCAACGGCTTAAAATTATATATTTTTTCGTCTTCTATATGCCAACAAAAAAAATGCTTGCAACTACTTTAAGCTAATTTAAGCTTAACCCATTCCTGCCTAGCGTCCCTTTTTAGGGGCGGTCCAAAAAAGGGTCTGCATTTCCCCAAAATGAACATTTCAACCAAATAAGAGTGTTCAATGAGTACCTTGGTATTGTTTCAATTCGTTATCAACAGATTGCGGCGCATAACCATTGTAAAGTGTGTTCTGTAGCACTTTTAGTATGATCTTTATCAAAATTGACATCGTTCAAGATCTCAAGAAAAAAAGCTCAGTTTTCAAAGTTATTCCCAGCTTCCCAGTTTATGTTAATTGCTGATTTTATTTCTCCTTATAAAATGTCTTTTTAAATACTATATCGTAGGCAGAAAACAATTTTAGTAAAAAAAGTATGTACCCTCAGGGGTCTATCGTAACTTTTAAGGGACGATTTTTCTTCCCTTAATAAAAAAAATATTTTTGCATAATATTTTTTTTATTATTATTCCTGTCCATTAAACACTGTTTGTAACCAGTACAAAATATCTTTGGAAAAAAAAATGTCAGGCATTAATGGGTTAATTTTGATTTGTCGCTACTATATTACGCTTGCCCGCTATTCATAGCAGAATGCACAACTCAGTTCCGGAGTAATATCCTTCCAGTGCTAAAAACAAGCACGTTCCTTCTTTTGCCAAACTCTTTCTCAACAACGCTGTTAGTACATTTATACATCTGTTTATATTTTCAGTACCTCAAGCACAATGTTTCGGTATTCCCTCGGCAAACATTTCACGCTTGGTTAAAAGCTTTTCGAGAAGGTATCTGGTGGAAATGGGTAATGAGTTTCGTCAGCATTAAATAAAACTTATTTTCAGGATTCGAGCTCTAATGGACGACAGCGGCATTCTAAGTACAACCACCTTCGAACTATATGTTAAACTAGCGGTACCCGCACGGCTTTGCCCGTGGTATAAAATTAAAAGTTCATTTGTAAAATAATTGATATAGCAGAAAAAATGCTCTATTTTAGCTGTAATTCAACTATAATTCCTTCAAAGTATGATATAAAAATCTGGTATGGACCCCACGCTACTTATTTTTCCGTGTAAATTTCTTAGTATATGCCTTAAGTGCTAAAATAGTGCTTGGAGTGAGCAAGATAACAGCTCAAACATTTATATCCCTAGTTTGCCACGAAACAATGCAAAAAAAAAAAAAAAAAATGTTTTACAGTGATTAATCCCCTAAATATCGCCGATTTTAACATCATTCAGTGGATTTTTCGCAAAATATCGCCAATAGCGCCAAATTAAGTCCACACAAAAAAGAAAACAATTTTTTTCTCCAACTTGGCGATATGTCGCCAAATTGGCGGCAAATACTTGGCGACCAAAAGCTTGGAGATATATCGCCAAGTGGTCGTGCCAATTCATATCACTTTTGTCTGCATTGAAATGAACACTGATTTACTCCATAAAAGGGGTAAAACACCCCCTTGGAACATTTGAATGCAACCCCAAGGGGAGATGCATAAAAATAAGCCAAAAGAGAAAATAAGAACAGTTTTGTTGCTCACAGAAACCAACAAAAATCTTACCAAAGTTTAAAAGAAGAATAAAGTTTTCTTTCCTAGCTTAAAAAACAAAACAGTACATTTTCCGAAATGAAACACTTTAAAAAGAACGATGCAATATCGCAATTGATACGATATTTGATTAATCTGTGCTTTAGGTACCCTTTTCTCGCTAAATGGGCGATAGGTGCGCCAAGCGTGGTAACCCTGGCTATTTTGCGTAGTTTCTCTCGGAGCTTTCAATTCCGCGAGACACGCAAAAACGTGCCAAGTAGGACCCAATGCATTTTCACCGGGAAAAAGACAGGGTTGCCAGAGAATTGAAACAAAAAATGCTACGCCTCCTCTAAAAAAAATATTACACAATACTACTGTTTCCAAACGTTGCCAAAATCAATGTTGCTGAATTGCGAAATCTATGAAAATGAAAAAAAAAAAAAAAACCGCCAAATCTCTTAATTAAGTCATTAATATATTGGAAACAGGGTTGCCGGAACAATACTACTCTCCTTATTTGGGCCTAATAAATACTACTGTAGTATCAAAAATACTACGTCTGGCAACGCTGGAAAAAGAACGAAACAAAAATAAGTATGAACACGTAACCATGGAAACAACATGAAAAGTTTATTTCCGTTGATAAAATAATTCATTTTATCTCTCTTTTCAAACAAATTTTTTTCTCGAGCTGAACCAGTTTAAAATCGTTTGGCTTGCTTTACTGAAGGTAAGCCTTGAATTCCGGGATTCTAAAAACAATTGTTACAGCTCTTCTGATGATCGTAGAAACTTCGAAAAAACTTCATTTTGTGCAGAAAATTTCAAGCTTTCGAATGACATAAGACTTGAAAATGTGTATGAAATATTTCTTCCCTATTTTATCGAATTTCCACTAAGAATTCGAATAGAAAAAGAACGAAATGAAATTTTTGAAAAATCGCTTCGAGGTGCAAAACTACATGCTACAAACTAATTTTGTGCCAAGTGCCATGAAAATCGACCGAACGGTTTTGGCGCTACGCGCGTAACAGACAGACAGACAGACAGACAGAAAGAAGGAAAGAAAGAAAGACAAAACTTCAGCTTTATTATTAGTAGAGATTATATGTTTCAATATATCTTACTTATATGTTGTTTAGCACTGAAGAGTTTAGTGAAAGGAAAATGCACAAAAGAGTCTTTACAATTCATTTAACCCTTTGATGGTTATGAACGAGTTTAGCTCGCAATCGAATCGTGCTTCATAATGCGCGCAAACGAGTTCCGCTCGGGAGCAAGATTTTGATCAAAATGGTTAGTAACGAGCACTACTCGCGTAGTGAAATTTTTCCCCAATGCGCGCTGACGAACTGCCTTCGTTCGCCATTATTATTCTGCACTGATGTACTGTACTATAAATACTTTAAGAAATTTTTAAAACTCGCGAGGCGAGCTATCTACGGCATTACCAGAGAAAGGTGACATTTTCGGAAGAACGGCGGGGGAAAACAGCTGCCACTTTCGACTACTGTTTACTCCTAATGCTGCGCGAATTAAGTAAACGGAAACTGCTCATTTCCATAACCGTCAAAGGGTTAAACCTCAGTCCATTGTGGTAAGTAGTTAAAGGGGGTCTCAGTGGCCGAGCGGTCTAAGGCGTATTGCCGATAACTCTGAGACGGTGGGTTCGACTCCCACCCTAGCTCCGGATGTACTTTCCTTCCTTAGTGATGTAACTCTTTCATACATTGTCTGTACAAGATATATGTAATAAAAATAATATGTAACGGAGGCAAAACACTAGATTGTAGTCCTCATCAAAAAACCTGGGCATATAGCCCAAAAACGAACGAACGAAGTAGTTAAAATATTATTTTTTGCAATCAACTAGGATGGGGAGGAAGAAAATGGAATTAAATGGAATTTGTTTGTTTGTTGCCGTGTGCATAATTTTTAACAAATCTTTACTCATACGGATGGGTGCCATTGCTTCGAGAGAGAGGTTGGATTTATTTATCAAAAGTACAAGAAAGATGTACAACACAAAGAGAGGAATTAACACCCAGAGCATTCGAACCCGCGACCTCTTGCTTTCGAGACGAAACTTTTACCCCTGAGCAGCCGAGGCCCCGACGTTCAAAATAATATAACTACCCGAATCAGATATTCTCAAACGAAACGAAAATGTAATAATATGTATTTATTTTGTTTTCTGAAAACTGTTTTAATTTTTTACTCTTTAAAATACTCTTAAATGGAGCTCAACAGAGTAAACAGCAAAGAGTAAAATGAATTATTATTGATCGAATTTCTGGAAAATCTTCCCCTTTCAGTATAGAACTAATAATAGGAAACTTCCAGAACTAATTAGTATTTGAAATTTGTCTTTGCGAACAGAATTTAAATTGAGGTGTATTAGATTTAGATTTAGTGTGGAGTGTGGTGAGATACTTGATTAAATGCTGAATAGTTTCAAAAGAAAATAAATTTAAATCATGAGGGATGAATCGATAGACAGCATTTTCTTACTTTCTAATGTGAATGATAATACAGTTTGAATCAAAATACCTCGGACATTTCAAAAGAATAGGTTTTGAAGAAATTTTCGTTTTTGAAAAAATTGCGCAAAACAAGAAATTTGATTTTTTTTACTATCCAGCGCAACTAATTCGTAAAAACTACTACTCGTAAAATGTAGTGGCTTAGAAAAAAATCAAGACACTTTTAATAGTTTCTTAAAGTGTACAGTGTACCACATGTAGCTATATTGGACTCTATACAGTAAACTCTCACTTATACGCCGCCTCATTTATGCATCTTTTTCACTTATACGACGATTTGGAATGGTCGCAGCACATTCCATAGCAAAATAATGATAGTATCATTCGTTTATGTGTCGCTCTAAAAATAAATATTACACTTATGCGCCGAATTTTGACTAAAATGTAAAAAATTTAATATATTTTCTTTAAAAAATAAGTATTTTTCTTCACTTTCCTCTTCAATCTTTCGCCTAACGGAAGGCATTTTTTCCGCATGAACTAGAGTTCGGAGAGGGACAATTAACTATTATGCATCGTTTTAAAATATACAGTTTGTAGTTGAGTATGCTACAATTTTTGTATTCTTTTTGTCATTGTAGTTCTTTTACAGTATTTGCTAAACCGTAAGTAATATGCCCCTTTTCTGTAGAAACATTCTTATTCATTCTCTTATTAGAAACTATGTTGCGTTTTAGTCCTTTAAATGGGCTTGTTCACTTATACGTCTCTCTCACTTAAGCGCTTTTTTCTGTTGGTTCCTTAAAGCCGGCGTATAAGTGAGAGTTCACTGTATTATTTTCATAAATCACAATGAAAGGTAGATCATTATACGTTGTAATAAAGTCTATGGGTTAATGTTATTTTTTTTCATTAAAAACATTGGCATCAAAAAGAACAATGCAAAATGCAAGACTTCTAACTGCTACCCTTTTTTGTCCCTAAAAGTCTATTTTTTTTCAAAATTTGTCATATTTTCTCCATATTTCATTTAAAATCTAAGTCTTATTTTGAACTTTCCCAGTACCCTCTTCGACCTCCCGCCCCCCTCCTTTTTAATGTAAATAAAATAATAATTATAATGCGCTATTCACAATCCTACTATGATAATTTGAACATTTTAAATCAAATAGGGGCATGACAGATATAGTTCGTAACTATTGGTTTTAATAAATTCATTCAGCATAGTTTCTTGTTCTAAGTAAAAGTAATTTCAATAAAAACAACTACAGCGTTAATTGGCTAAAATTCATTTAACATAGTTACTTGTTCTAAGTAAAATAAAATTTAATATAAAAATTTTCAGCCGATTAAGATTCTAAAATTTGCCGATAGGTAAATCATAAGTGACCGAGTACTGCACATTAATCAGTTACTAATTTTAACCTTTGAAAAATAAGATTAAGATTCCTTTTTCCCAAGGAACAAACTGAAAACCTTTTGGAAGCCCTGAAATTGTTTTGCAGAAAAAAAAAATCATAATATCGGAACAAAGAGCTAAAAATCAGGACAAAACAGGAATAAATATTTTTTTATCAGGAACATCAGGACAACTACAAAGTCTGCTACTATATCATTGTAAGGTACTGAGTAGGAAATATAATTGGTTTTAATGTAATTTTCATTGTTTTTTTTTAATTAAAATGTTTGGAATTTTACAACAGGGTTTGACTGTATACACACACAAGTGTGGCAACCCAAGAAATGACGACCATTGCTCGAACTCGAAGTGAATTAACATGCGGGCCCTGTTTCAGCCCTTCTCTTAAGTTTCAACTAAAAGTAATTCCTGATTTTGTACAAATCATTTTTAATAAATAAACTAAACCTGCATCGGTCCTCAAATCTACTTTCATTTAGTTATAAATTTTCAACATTTGTTTATTATATTTAAAAATTTATAAAATATTTCCTTTTGTTGTATGCTTTTCTCTTATTATAAGCTTATATTAAAACATTTATTTATTGAAATTTCATTTATTGTTTTTGTAGAGTATCATAATCTTCAATTAGCTGTAATATTACAAACAGCGAATAAGATTACTTACTTTTGGGCTATGTACATACGTTTTTTCCAAAATGGCTAACAAAAGTGCAAAAGTGGTACCATTTTCTGTAACTTTGGTTTTCAGTGGATACTATTTAGAATTCCCTAGCCTGGAACTTTTACTTTTTGGATTTTCTTCGAAAATCCAGCATTAGAATTGATCGTTTGCATCATCCACGCACGTTTTCTAAAATTTTGGAAGAGAGAACGTGCCTCGATGCAGCTTTATCGCATGGATCGAGAAATTCTCTTTAGTGTAAATTGCATTGATTTATTTATTCATTAACAAGAGCAACGATGAGCACCAAAATAAATGCTTGCTCCGTTATTTTCTTTTTTTTTAACACACCTTCAGCCTCTTTTACGTAGTCAGAAAATCGTGCAGTATTACCGAGGAAGGCTTTTGTGCCATTAACCCATTTATGCCCAGTATCCTAAAAACGGGACGCTTATTAGTTACTGCATACAAAAACCTGTAATGGGTTTATCATTTTAGTAAAGCTATTTTTCACAAGTTAAATAAGCCTTCTTCTTGAGAAAACTCGTTAGAGCCATTATTTGGTCACCAGAGTTTATTTATTGGCAGCTATTTTCAGACAAACCAGTCAAGCAACAATCCAGCATGGGTAGCCACAGAAAGTAAGTTTTTTTTGCGAACTTATTTTTCATAAAATTAAACTATTTAAAAGGATTTGCTTAAAAAATCATAGGTGCCTTTTGTACTGTTACTTTGCAAAAGTAAAGTCAAGTAAGGTCGTATTTTACTCACATATCTGCAAAATATCCCATAAACAGGACGTTAAATAACTTAATAAATATGGCAACGGCGAACTATTTTAAGCCTAAAATGTATGTAAACCATTCCAGTAAGAGTTTTAAGCAGATAAAAATTGAAAAAAATTGTTAAAAAAAAAACTTGAGCATAAATGGGTTAAACCTAATAAAACCACCCAGCCGGAGTCGGAGATAATCATGCATAACTGGCACTAATGTAACTGAATATGTTATTAATTACTTCGCTTTGAAAAGTTCCGTAAAACTATGCTGCATTAGAGTACTTGCTCAACTGTCGGGATACTTGAAATTAATCTTTCGTTAATGGTTTTCAAATGAGTAAAATGCAAATTCCAAACCATCCGTCAGAAAATGTTCAATTAATGTACGTTTTCCGTCCCTGAATTTCATTAACTTGTAAATCTACACAATTCATGTTCATTAATATCAATGGCGATGGAATTTACTCTTAATTTAGACCTAGATTAAAATGTTCAATCAGCAGGTTTAGTGATGTTAGCTTTTGTTTAATGTTGAGAGTAGAGCCGCTATATAGACAGGCCGACGCATCAAGCTTGAGTTTCACCACTTTGGATCCAACTTATTTACTTTTACTTTCATTTTTTATTGTTTCAGAGCTAAGGTTACCAGAGCAAAGTTTCGGGACATTACCAAGCTTTGTTAAATTCACATGAAAAGTTACCAAAATAAAATAACTCGCCGGAAAAGACAACCACTCAAACACGAGCAGGATCCAAAGTGGTCAAACTTAAGCTTGATACTTCGTCTCGTCTATATAGAGCCTTAGTTGAGAGTAAAGAGAAGAACACACACACACTCCAGAGTCATATGTACCTACAACTACAAGTCGTTCAACCGGTTGGATGGACCTTGAAGAATGTTGTGTTTTGATTCAGGCCGGGAACCGAGCACCCTCAGAGGTATTGATTTGGAACTGGAACTTGTTGGATTTCGATCATAGACATAGTTAACTTGTTCCAGTCATCATTAGTGAACGCGGTTTATCTTCGACCGGCTGGAATTGATTTGGATCCTCCGGCTACGACTCCAATGCATTGTCCAACCACTGCCACTGTAAAGAGAAGCATGCAAGAAGAGTTCATTGTTCCAACTATGGATCCATCCCTTTCTTTTGGATAAATTGTCAGATTACATTTTGTGAGTTGTGTCGAGGACTACATTTCCTAAGAATAACAACTTATTATAACTTATGGCTGTTTACTTGAGAATAAAATAATGTTTACATTTACCCCAGCGTGCTTCATTTTACCCTCAGACTAGAAGCACATTAAAACACCCTTTTTTTCCCACATGAAGTTGGTGTAAAGTACACAACAGCGAAAATTCACTGTAACAATCTCAATGGGTAAACAAAGGAATTCATCCCATTACAGAGTGCGTGAACGCCCGCATTCTAATAAGAAACAGCTTTTGACCGTTACAGCTCAAAACACCGTGAATTCAGATACAAATCTGGTCCAGTGACACCCATCGCCTGCTTAATTTACCACACTGCCCCCCCCCCCCAAACAGCCGGTGATCAGATACAAATCTGGTCAAACATACACAAAGGGTGGAAGGTGTAGAATTAGTGTTATCCGCGCCACACCACGAGGAGGCCCCACCATTATTTCCCAAGTTGATGTAGGTTTGGAATCTTACTATTCACATGCAGTTTAGAAGCTAAAGAAATTCTAAACTAACAATGCTTAATATATGGCCAGTACGTCACACGCGGCTTTCTGAATCCTTTGCGACTAAAATCATTTCAAAAGATTGATAATGCAAAATGTAAATTACATGAAAGGCAAACAAAACCTAATTTTCATCAAAGTTTAACCTTCCCCAAAAAATAGGAAAAACAACAAACTTAGTTGTGTTTCCACTTACCTTAGAAAACAGAATTTATGGGGTAAATGAAAGCATCTTAGTTGATCATCAAAAATAGATAATAATAATAATACGATAAATACTAATAATAATAATGATAAAACATTTTCACGTCAATTTTCTCATTTGCTGTTTCAAAAATATACTTTGCGTTGCTGTTATAAATCGTACAATAGCGTTTAGTTCATTTTCATTCTTATAATAGTTGCTAAGCCGTAGAAGCAATATACTATTTTTTAGCCTACTTTCCCGTTAAAAATAAAAGAAAGACGAAAAAAGTATCAAAAGTAACTTAATGCATCTAAAAAATATCGCCAAGTCCAAAAAAATATCGCCAAGTTAAAAAAATATCGCCAAGTCCAAAAAATATCGCCAAGTTAAAAAAATAAAATGGTAAAATGAATATCGAAAAATTAAAAATTTGAAAGTAGGGTATTGAGATGGGGAATTTGTGCGTCGGTCGGTCGGTCGGTCGGTCGGTCGGTCGGTCGGTCGGTCTGTCGGTCTGTCTGTCCCCCCCTAATAACTTTTGAATGAACATTCCGATTTGGACAAACTTTTTTTTGTTGGAAAGATCTCGGCGAGTACAGCTCATTCCCATATTTGATTTTTTGATTTGAACAATTTTTGGTTCAACTTTGAGCCGTTCAAAAAACCGGTCCCGCGATACTAACTTTTTAATGAACAGCCCGATTTGAACAAACTTTTTTTTGTTGGAAAGAACTTTTCAAGGGTACTTCATTCCCGTATTTACATTTCCGATTTGAACAATTTTTCGTTCAACATTGAACCGCTCAATCAAGCTGTCACCCCTAATAACTTTTGAATGAACAGTCTGATTTAAACAAACTTTTTATTGTTTGAAGCATCTCGGCAAGGATACTTTATTACCGTATTTAAATTTTCAATTTGAACACTGTTGGTTCAACATTGAACCGTTTAAGCAACCTTTCTCCACCTAATAACTTTTGAGTGAACCGTCCGAATGGAATAAATTTTTTTTGTTCGAAAGATCTCAGCGAGTGCAGCTCATTCCTATATTTGATTTTTTGATTTCGACAATTTTCGGTTTAACTTTGAACCGTTCAAACAACCGGTCCCGCGATGCTAACTTTTGAGTGAACAATCCGATTTGAACAAACTTTTTTTTTGTTCGAAAGATCTTTTCAAGGATACTTCATTCCCGTATCTACATTTTCGATTTGAACAATTTTTCGTTCAACATTGAACCGCTCAATCAAGCTGTCACCCCTAATATCTTTTGAGTGAACAGTCCGATTTAAAAAAACTTTTTTTTGTTCGAAGGATCTCAGCAAGGATACTTCATTACCGTATTAAAATTTTCAATTTGAACACTTTTTCGTTCAACATTGAACCGTTCAAGCAACCTTTCCCCACCTAATAACTTTTGAGTGAACCATCCGAATGGAATAAACTTTTTTTTGTTTGAAAGATCTCGGAGAGGCTTTCCCATGCATTCCCATATTTCGCTTTTTAATTTGAACCATTTTTCGTTCAATATTGAACCGTTCAGAAAAACTTAAAATTAGCGTCTACGGGGAATTTTAGTTGAATGTTGATCCTGAACTTAAAGTCGGATTTCCTTCAAACTAACTTTGAAAGAAAATGGTTTTGATAAATAATGTTTGTAACGTACTTTTCTGAGTAATCTTCTATGAGGACTCTGATTCCGACTCCGACTCCGCAAACATGGCGGAAATGCAGGCTCAGAAAAAAAAAAATTACTGACTGTGCAGACGATTTTTTGTTTATTTATAAATTTGTTTTATTTTATTTATTATTATTATTTTTTTTTTTGGCAGACGATGTTTTTTTGTAACAAAAATTTTTCATTCACGAGAACATTTTATTCTTTATTTATATTTAGCAACTGGCAACAGATTAAAAGTGAAATTCGAGACATTTTATTAACGGACGAGTTTTTTTTTTCTTTTTTTTTTCTTTCTTTGATAAAATGTGTTTTGATGCTCTT
Organism: Uloborus plumipes; assembly: GCA_038373865.1. Taxonomy (NCBI): domain Eukaryota; kingdom Metazoa; phylum Arthropoda; class Arachnida; order Araneae; family Uloboridae; genus Uloborus; species Uloborus plumipes. The sequence goes on along the minus strand of JAXGGA010011932.1, from coordinate 12,173 downwards.
TGTACTTTTATTTATTCATTTATTTATTTTATTATTATTATTATTTTTTTTTTTTTTTTTTTTGAAAACGATGAGGATTTTTTCTACGGAGGAACAGTTACACTCTTTAAAAGGTGCGACAAAACTTTATTTATTCGTTAATTACTTTTTACGTGGCTACTTCATCTTATGAAAGGGGTATATTTTGCTTTTCGAAATCAGCTCTAAGTGCTAAAAAGGTATGTTTGACATAATTTTAAGTCTCAGATAATCAAGAGAATAATGATCAGATGCGAGAATGTCGATGTCGATGTACGGGAAAGTAGGCTCGTTTAGTTCTTGACAGAACTTCTTGTTTATTCACAAAAATGCGGACTTAGTAGTCAAAACACATTAACATTTTTTCCCATTAGCAATAAGCTCCTAAATTCACGTTAATAGAAGTTCGAGGCTAATTTTTGCATCCCTGATGCTTCATGAAAATTGGATACGAAGATTTAATGAAGTAATGCTCCTTGTCTTGCTTCATATTTGCATAATACCCATCGGACGGCACGCAAAAAGGCTATTAGTTACATCTTTAACCATGGAATTGTTGAGGTAAAATTAGCATAATTGTTTGTGATAAATGATAAAAGATTTTAAAGGTGTAATGGGGAGGTAGTCTGTTAAGTTTTCTTTACATTTGTAGCTGAAACTGAAAACCAGATACTCATTTTACGTCAAAAAAGTTTAGCTCAGTCATATTTTTTATCTTCATTATTTCGAGCAATAAAAATATTTTTTTGATCAAAAAAAAATGCGGCAATAGGATTATGATCAATGTGTCCAAAGATTGTGAGCACTCATTGTGATTTGAATTCTTCGATGGCAGGCTTGAAGTATTCGTCGATGAATGGGTTTCGTGAATCGTTGTAAAGAAAGGCTATCTGTACAGTTGGCTCTAGAAAATTTGACACTCGATAACTTGGCGCCCGTCCTAAAAACTCGCCACATCCAGGCAGGGTGCAAAACCCCCAAAAACCTGTTTCTATAGTCTATCTTGCTTGATATAGAAAATTGGACTTACTCAGTGATTTATACATCTGAATAGAATGTAAGAAAATGTTTACGGTTACATTTTACTTTAATTTGTTTACATTTTTGCAAAACTAAACTTAAAATTTTATTCTTTGAAAACGAAAACAACAAATGTGTAATTACACCCACATCTCGGTCAGGACCTCCTGAGGCTGCAGTTTCGTCCTCATTCTGAACTCCTTAGTCAGGAATAGCCAATAACCTAGTTGGAGGCAAAAATCCTCTTATTGTAGCTAAGATAGCCTACAAACTGGTAGATGCAATAAGGATGTTTGCCTCCAGTGCAATTATTGGCTATTCCTGACTGAGGAGTCCCAAATAAGGACGAAACTGCAGTCTCAGTGTGTCATGACCGTTCTGTGGGTGTAATTGCTTTATTTCCGCCTTAGTCCTGGCTTATGAGTGGCAACTCATTGCAGAAAAAAATGTATAATGAAAATATAATAGTTCGCAGTTAATTTTCTCAAGAAGCTAGCTGCAGCAAAATAGCACGTCCAATTTTTTATCAAGGCGAAAAAACTGTTATCGCCCTTTATATTTCTACACCAGTGACAGTAACAAATCAACAATAAACAAATAATTTCCGCTACTTCAGTTGTTGTTCAGCGTGATATCCAATCCATGATTTTTTTCCCCCTTTCACCAGGCGAGAAGAAATTGCTGGTAATTTTATCGCATCTGGAAGAAGAAGAGTGAAAAAAAAAAAAAAACAGAAAATAGCTACTTGATTGGAAACATTGTGGGGAGAGTATCAAATGAACAGACAAGGTTTTTAGCTTGGGGAAAAAAATCCGCTGCTTCAGAAAATTACCTTTCTACACTTCTTTTTCTCCAATTTTCTATCACTTTTAATGTGAGTCGGAGTATAATAGTGTTTTTATTTCGCCTTTGACATAGAAGCTGACGGAAAACTTTTTACTACTACATCCAAAACAATTATTTTTTTAAAGATTTTTTTACCACTTGAAGTACTTAGAATTAGAAGTACTTAAAGAAAACAATTACAGTGAACTCTCACTTATGCGCGGGCCCAAGGGACGAACAGAAAAAGGCGCATAAGTGAAAGAGGCGTATAAGTGAACAAGCCTATTTAAAGGACTAAAACGCAACATAGGTTCTAATGAAAGAATGAATAAGAATGTTTCTATAGTAAAGGGACATATTACTACGGTTTGGAAATTACTGGAACGTAACTTCAATAATAATGAGAAAACAAAAATTGTAGCATACATAATTACAAAATGTTCTTTTTAAAAATATCCATAATAAATAATTGTCAATCTCTGAATTCTAGTTCATGCGGAAAAAATCCCTTCCGTGAGCAATAAAGGCGAAAGATTAAAGAAGAAAGTGATGAAAAATGCTTATTTTTTTAAGAAAATAAATTAAAAATTTGACATTTTACGGAAAATTCGGCACATAAGTGAAATATATTTATCTTTCGACAGACGCATAAACGAATGATGCTGTCATTATTTTGCTATGGAATGTGCTGGGATCATTCAAAATCGTCGTATAAGTGAAAAAGGTGCGTAAATAAGGCGGTGTATAAGTGAGAGAGAGTTCTTGATCACTTAAAAATGTTTATTGAAAAACGTAATATTTATGGATGAGTAGCAAGATTTGCGCATCTAATGTTTTTATTCAATATATTTTAGTTTTAAATTCTAAAATGTTTTACCATTATTAAACATACTATTGTAAAATGACTTTTCTCACAACTCATGATAGACAATTGAATACAGTGAACTCTCACTTATGTACACCGCCCTATTTATGCGCCTTTTTCACTTATGCGACGATTTTCAGTAGTCCCGGTACATTCCATGGTAAAATAATGATAATTTCATTCGTTTATGCGTCGCTCTAAAGTTAAATATTTCACTTATGTGCCGAATTTTTCGTAAAATGCAAACAATTTAATTTATTTTCTTAAAACGTGAGCATGTTTCTTCACTTTCCTCTTTAACCTTTCGCTTTTATTGCTCACGGAAGGCATTTTTCCACATGAACTAGAGTTCGGAGAGGGACAATTATTTATTATCGTTTTAAAGGGACTAGTTTGTGATTCGGTATGCTACAATTTTTGTTTTCTCCTTATCATTGCAGTTAAGTTACAGTGTAGTTGCCAAACCGTAGAAATATGACCATTTTCTATAGAAACATTCTTATTCATTCTTTCATTAGAACTTATGTTGCATTTTAGACCTTTAATAGGCTTGTTCACTTATGCGTCTCTCTCACTTATGCGCCTTTTTCTGTTGGTCCTAGGGACCGGCGCATAAGTGAGAGTTCACTGTGTAATATTTATCGACGTTTAGGAATAACTCTTATAATTCTTCAAAAGAGTGAATCATAATTGTTTGAAACGCTTTTACATAACCAACTAACAGTGAATTAAATAAAGTTGTGAATTAATTCAGTTGAAATGTTTGAATTGCGTTAACTTTAATTTTACTACCAGAGCACCAAAGTTCAAAGCAAATATTGCGTCTCCCAAATTCTATTCCCTCGGAGAAATATAAATTGAATATTTACAGTCATATTTCAAACTCAAATTTCAACTTCAAAGTGTTGGAATTGAAGCTCACCTAATCACAAAATAAAGTATTCATTAATAATATCAGTATTTGTCGAATAGCGTGTTCCAAGAAATTTTGTGTCTTCCCTTTCGCTTCAACAATTTGTTATTCAAAACTTTTTTTTATCATCCATTCATTGAAATATGCTAAAAATGATGCAAAGAGATTTCTCCATATGAGGTAGTAAGAAAGAGATGCAAGTGGACTTTCTTTTCGAAAAGTTTTAAGTAAAATGCGTGAAAAATTTAAGCCCTAAATAATTTTTCATTCAAAATTTTTCTAAATGAAAATCATTCCTTATTTCAGCTCTGGCTAGGTCTAATACTATCATTGAGGGTACCAAACTCATAAGAGTTTTTTCTACCATCTGCAGGCTCGTATTCTAAATGATTGAGAACACTGAAACGAACTTCATCTTGTGCATAAAAAAAGCTCTTTAGAATGATATAGAAAATTCAGTTCTGTGCGAAATTTTTATCCCCTGGAGAGCTAATTTATGTGAAATTTTAGCTTGAAAACTGATTGCATAAAATTAATTGATCAGGAGTTAGGAGTAGTAAAACAATTATTTCGCACAACTCGCTTTGAAAGATTGCGTCATTGAAGTGAAAAAGTGCAATTATTTCAGAGACCGAGCCGTTATCTCAGCTATCGAAACACTTTAATCCACAAATTGAAATGAGCATCATGGGATACCATTTTGAGATACGACGGAGGGAGATTATTTTCTGTCATAGAGCCATTCCACGAAAACGTCACCATTTTGTCCCACACGTGACACTCTTACATTTCATTAAAAAGTAGCAATTTTAAAAGGTAATTGAAAAAGTTTTTTTGCCTAAGAAATCCCACACCGGTTTGAAGAAAAAATTTTGTTCGTTGCCCATTAAAATCACTACTTTTTAATGAAATATATGAGCATCACGTGTGGGACAAGATGATGACTTTTTCATGAAATTTGATTATTACACTTTTTGAAAACATTAGGAAACTCAGGACGAGCTGTCATAATTTTTGGCTAGGTTTCAAAAATCTTAGTGCGAAAGTTACATCAAAAGTTCCATTAAAATACAAATTTCTGCCAAATTTCGACGCGAAAACATTAAACGTTCTAATGAAATTCGCAATTATCTGCCTTATAAATTACAAGATCGTTAACCTCTTCCAGGCTCATTTTATTTCGGGATTACGGATCAAAAAATGTCAATTTTTTTATGCTTATTTTCATACATACATATATTTTTAAACATAATAGCATCATTCGCATTCAACATTTCCTAAAAATAAATGTTCAAATATCTATTTAAATAAATGAGTAATAAATGAGTATGACCTGTAAAGTTGGCTTTCTGTATGGCAGAAATCATTATACTTTGGAGTTGGCGCCTACTCTTATCTTAAATCTACATCTCAAAGCACTGTATAGTGCTGCCATTTAATAGCAACAATAGTAAATAAAAGCGTCCAAAACTATAAAAGGGACATGTGAAATAATTCGGGAAAGACTGGTTGTGCAGTGTTAATTTTCACAGTGCCCAAGCTACACTCGGGATGAGCCAGAATGGAACATCTCGCTTGCCCGAGTCCAGCTCGGGAAAAGTCGGGAAGAGGTTAAATGTCATTGAAAGCCCTTTAAAAATGTAAAAAAAAAAAAAAACCCTTCAATTTCATACTTTATCAATCTCTCCAAGCAACGAGGTAGCCGTAACCTCGTCGGAAACTTATCAATTTCAATATTACTTAATCTTTCAGTTGCATTATTTTCATTTTGATTGCCATTTTGTCACGCATCTTTATGCAACTGCATTATAAATGTACACATACTCACAGAGTTATCAGCGATTGATTGTTTACCGTTATAGCTGAACTTCGAATAAATATTAATAATTAATTTCTGACTATCATTAACTTTGGCAAAAGCTGACATGTTCGTATTTTATCTGTTTAAACAAAAGCTCGTCTGCATAACTCATTTTCTCATCTAATTGAATAAATGGAATTGATTGTCTTCGATTTTGTGTTCTGGGAAAAGTTTGTTGTAACCGTTGAATATGTTCAAGTATCATGTTATGCACATTAAGTATATTAATATTATTTTCAAGAATTAAAAATTCTGCAAAAGATATTTGCTCAGTTTAGCTCTAAATTGGCCTCTTTATTCTTATTTAAATATTATTTGTAATAGTGTCACATAAAAAAAGAGAGCCATTCAAAAAAAAGAACTAAAATAAAAAGTGTTAAGTACAAAATTTTGTTGAACTGTCATTTTTAAAATGAAATGAACGCCAACTTTAAACTTAAAAACAACAATAATTTTACCTCACTGATTTTTAACCAGCATTCAAGCTTAATCTTGCTGCGTAATGCTAAAATATGTTTTAATATTTCCATTTACAGATCAAATCTGCTTTAACTTCACCACATTGTTATTTTTATTTATTGTCTTTATTTATTTACTCTGTACCAGCACGGCTGAGCTCGTGCAATAAAGTTTTTAAAAAAGGAGCTATTTGAGCGTATGTAAATTTTCCATCCGTCTCCAAAATAAAAAGAAAGACTTTGTTTCGTTAGTTAAAATATAAACACATAATTTTACCTAGACTCCAAGCATATTCTATGAAGCAATTAGAAAATGCTAGTACAGTGATGACAACTATCAGTCAATACTTCCTTTAAAAAGAAAGATCCATATCATTAAAATACGTTTGAAATAATTCGAAACCACCAGAGCTAAGTATTTTACAGTTAAAGACACCGATAAAATAATCACTTGCAACATCCATTCCAAAAGAAATTGACGATTAAAAAAACAATAAATAAATTATAAGTTCCATTAAAATGTAAAGCAAATCAAAGCAATATTTTAAATTATAACTGAAAAAACAAAATTAGACTATATTTATTTAACAGGGAGAGTATTTCGATTTTATTCATTTTCAATGAGACAGAAGGGCTTGGAACGCTGATTTGTAAGGGCCGAATTCAAGTGAAACACCATTGCAATCGCTTCAAGGCGATCGCAATAGACCAAAATTGCAATCGCTACTGGAAGTCGAATTACATTAGAATCACATCTCGTAGCGATTGCAACGTTTCACTTGAATCCAAATTTGGAAATTTGCGATTGCATTGGGGAGTTACGATCGTCCGTGTTTCACTTGAATTCCTGCCTAAATGTGTTTTAAAAAAAAGTGTGTTTAAAAATATAAAGAATAAAATAAATGAAACAATCAAAAGAGCTAAAAGGCATAATCGTGGTTATTAAACAAAAGTTAATTTCCGTTAAGAAAATAAATTCAATTCCGCCATAATTATTTAATTTTATTATTAAGCTTAACCAATTCGAATTGTTTGGCTTGCTCAAGGCAAGCCTTGAATTCCGGAATTCTATAAATAATTATTACAGCTCTTCTAATACTCGCGAAAACTTCAAATTGACATCATTTGTAGTGGAAAGTTCCAAACTTTCGAATGACATAAAATTTGAAAATGTATATGAAATCAGTCTCCGCCACTTTATCAATTTTTTGTAAAAAATGAGCTTCAAATTAGAATAGAAAAAGAACAAAATCAAATTTTCGAAAAAAACGCTTCGAAGTGCACACCCCCATGCTATAAACTAATTTTGTGCCTAATTTCATGAAAATCGACAGAACGGTTTTGGCCCTACGTGCGTCACAGACAGACAGAAAGAAGGAAGGAAGGAAAGACAGACAGACCCACCTTCAGCTTTATTATTAGTAGAGAGTAGAGAAGAGGAAGATATAGAGAAGAGCGAGATATTTGTTTAATTTTCATTAATCTCACTGCTGTCTCTCTTCTTTCAAAAAAAAAAAAAAAAGAAGGAGCCCAAACGAATTTTATGTCTATGTGAAAAACTTGAATTGAAAAATTTAAATTTTCTGATTATAAGTCGCAGGAAAACTGATCCGAAAGAGTGTTTAATTAGTTATCTAGAATTTCGGTTGAGCTTGAACTTGAAAAGTAATTTAAAAAAAAATATGCTTGCCAATTCTGAATGAATAAAATTCCGTCTCTTTTAGAAAATTAAAAACCCTCTACAAACATAAGGGGATTTAGTGAAAAATTATCTATTAAAAACAACGAAACTGAGTTCTTTAAAACACTTTTATGATTGCTTTCATCACTTGGTGGAGCCTCACTTGTGAGCTTCGTGAGCTAACGTATAAGAACTACAGTGAACTCTCACTTATGCGCCGGCCCCAGGGACCAACAGAAAAAGGCGCATAAGTGAGAAAGACGCATAAGTGAACAAGCCTATTTAAAAGTCTAAAATGCAACATAAGTTCTAATGAGAGCACGAATAAGAATGTTTCTATTGAAAATGGTCATATTACTACGGTTTGGCAACTAATGTGGGCAAAAGAGAACAAAAATTGTAGCATATACCTAATCACAAACTGGTCCTTTTAAAACGATCAATTTTAGGCTCTTCTATTTCATTTTAGCATGAAATAAGTTAAACATAATGCAACACCGGACAACGTCGGGTAATAAGCTAGTTACTCATATAAGAGAGGAAGATAAATACAGTGAACTCTCACTTATACACCGCCTCCTTTATGCACCTTTTTCACTTATACGACGATTTTCAGTGGTCCCGGCACATTCTATAGTAAAATAATGATAATTTTATTCATTTATGCATCCCTATAATAATATTTCACTAAGATAAATATTTCACTTATGCGCCGAATTTTTTGAAAAATTTAAATAGTTTAATTTATTTTCTTGAAAAATGAGTATGTTTCTTCACTTTCCTCCTTAACCTTTCGCTTTCTTTGCTCACTGAAGGCATTTTTTCCACATGAACTAGAGTTCGGAGCGGGACAATTATAATTCATTGTTAATCGCAATCTTTGTTGGAAAATACTCATATTTAAATGTGTTAAATTTTATCAATTTTTATGCTTAAAAACTTATGTCTATTACTCTATGTATTCAAAATTGAAAGAAAATGGCCATTTTGAGACAAAAAATTTGAATTTTGACCTTTTTGGATTTTTTTTTTTTAATTTCAAAACAGCCTATGGGAGTTCTAGTGCATCAAAGAGCCTCTATGCCAAGTTTGTTGAAAATCAGACGAAAACTGCTCATTTATATAAGGAACAAACATGCATGCAAATATGCATACATCCATTTAAATATATATATATATATAGATAGATGAATTACTGCATAACAGTGCGGCTTCATTCACAATACATGCAAATCATTTCTTTTTCTCCCCTCCCCCAGAACATGATATATTTTTTAGAAAGTTGGTGCTTCAATTAGAATGCAAAATATTTCCTAAAAAACGCCGCGTACTTCCGTGAAAATGCCACGCTTGTGCAAATGTAGAAAGTTAAATACAAAAATATGCTTTTAATTTGCTGGATAAAGATATTTCCTTCCAGCAAAACTATATGCATTTCAACCATTCCGAACTTGACTCTTTCTGAATTCGAAACACCCGAGTAGCAATCCCTACTTTCCAGCTTACCACAGTAGGTCTGAAATTGTTGAAGCAAAACAGCAAGTAAATGTATTTATCTTCAATTTTCAAAAGCAAAACCTGCTTGCGAATAAGTATAGAAATTCCATGATTTTGCCGCGCTGTACTCTGAATAAATTACTTATCTCTGAAAATCCTTTTTCAGTTGAAATGCATAATTAATGTTCGCGTCAGGAAACTTTTCCCCGCACGCTATCGGATTTGAAAATTTCGTAGCTACAGATTAAATTTAGTTATGATTCAATAGCTACTAGACTATAAAATCTCAGGTATAAAAGTATCGGAAATTTTATCCTACGATTAACATTTTTTTTTTCTTTTCTGCATTAAATATGTGAATATTGCAAAAGTAAAGAAATTTTCACTCTCTTGTGTAGGAAAATGCGGATAAGAAAAATAATTTTCATTATTATGAAAAATCTATACAATATTCTCGGAATAAATTTCAAACCTTTCAACCCAATTTATATTTGAGGCATATGTCTAAATAATTTATTAGTAAGATTCTCAAAAATTATATGGTAAATGTTAAAGTTAAACTTGAAACGAGAATAACTTTTTTCCTTAAATTGCTTTAACTTTTTTGAGATGTATATATATATATATATATATATATATATATATATATATATATATATATATATATATATATATATATATATATATATATATATATATATCCAATATTGAGAATATATTCAGAATCTGTACAAATATTTGTCTCGAAAAAACGATGTTTGGTGCTGGAAATGTTAACAAATTTTTTAATTGTTCAAACTTGGCCGGGAAAAAGCTGAATCAAAAAAAAAAAAAATTCCTATACATATTCTTCATCAAATGTTTTTTTACAATAAAGTTTGCTTGAAGGAAATCCGTCTTCAAGTTCGAAATCTATATTGGTCTTAAATTTTCTCATAGACAGTTATATGAGGTTCTTTTTTTTTTTTAACTGTTCGAAACTGAGCGAAAAGTCGTTCAAATCAAAGTTCTCAAAAATAAAATGTGGAAATGAGGTTTTCCTGCCGAGATTTTTAGACCAAAAAAAGTTTGTTTGAATCGCACTTTTCACACAAAACTTGTTGAATGTGTGTGTGGGGGGAGGGGGGGTAACAGATGGACCGACAGACAGGGCAACCTTCTGACACTCAAACATTTTCCTCATCTCAAAACCCTACTTTCCAATTTTAAATTTAAAAAAAATATTTAACTATTTTAGTTAGTTTTAATTTTGGTTTTTTAGACTTTGCGCTGCATTAAGAAAATACTCAAATTTTTTTTTCAAACTTATATGGGAAAGTAAGCTAAAAAACGGAGACTAAAAATATTTTAGCCCTGTATTTGGGGGATCAATTAGCGACTTTTCGTCGGTAAGAAAAATTTAATAGCGAAGAGAAAAAAAGTGCAAGCATAAAAATAAAACATTACAAAACCATTTAGCAAGTTACAATTACAAGGGCGTATTTAAGGGCCCCTCCCCCCCCCCCCCCCGAAATCGAGAAAGATTTTTCAAAAATAGGTGTTTGGTTTGTGTTTGCTCCAAAAAAAAAAAAAAAACCTTAAGAAAAAAGCCCACTCTCTATTAACATTGTTTTCAAAGGTGTAATATAAGGGAGAACCCCTGAGGATCTTTCCCTCCTATACCCCTCCCCCCCAAAAAAATCGATTTTTTTTTTTTAAATAAGGGTAATTCCATGTCAAGTGTCCAAATTTCGAGAAAATTCCCACTCGACCACCTCCGATTTTGATAAAAAAAATTTTTGAATATACATATAAGACTTGCATGAAGCCATACTAAATTATAGCTCCATAAGATTTATGGTTCAGCCAATAAAAATTATTTTGTAAAAGCGTCTTTTTCGTGTCTTGAAAAAAATGACCGAAACGTCAAATTTGCTTTTATTGCTCGCGACCTAAGACGATTATCAGACTCAAATTTGGTGATTCTGATCACTGATTAGAGTAGAATAGCCTACTTGTGAAACAAAAGCTCAATGCGCTGTAGATTTTTTGCAATTTGCTGCCAAATTTGGTAAAATATCGTATTTTTGAGAATTTTGATCATAAGTTATCAGCTTGTATCAACGGAGAGAATGACTTTCTGAAGCTAATTCTTTCCTCGTTTATAGCCTGATAGTTCGTCCGAAAGGTGTGTAAGTGGCATCTTGATAGCCCAAATAATTGCTGAATTATGAGAGTTGAAATTCCAGTCAAAAAACATTTTTTCTCAATTTTGTCTCAATTTCAAAGGGCAATATCTTAAAAGGGTCAGCTTGAATTTCAATTTTCTTTACATCATTGGAAAGAACACATTTTTTAAACTAAAAAACGTTGGTTTTATTTTTGAGACAAACCAGTTTCAAGGGGACATTGCAGATCAAAAATGTGTAAGTTATTCCACGTGAAATCAAAGGAAAAAGGCATAGACCTTAAAAGTTCATGTCAGTTTGCTCTAATAAAATTTAAAGGAGCTATTGTACTTATGTTCTAAAATGGCAAAAAAAAAAAAGTTTCCTTTTTGACAAAAAGAATTATTTTTTTTATCGCTGGCTATAAGAGCTTGAATCTTTTCTAGGAGTTATCAAAAAACTCTTGGATCAGAATTCCGGTTGATATGTCACTTTGCAAGGGTTTGGGGTCAAAATGTCGCGGCCGAAATGTCGCGGGCCAAAATGTCGCGGCAAAAATGTCGCCGAGCTAAAATGTCGCGGGCTAAAATGTCGCGGGCCAAAATGTCGCCGGTCCAAAATGTCGCTGAGCCAAAATGTCGCGGGCTAAAATGTCGCGGGCCAAAATGTCGCCGGTCCAAAATGTCGCCGAGCCAAAATGTCGCGGGCTAAAATGTCGCGGGCCAAAATGTCGCCGGTCCAAAATATCGTCTGCCCAAAATGTCGCGGGCCAAAATATCGCCGGGCCAGAATGTCGCCGGTCAAAAATGTCGCCGGTCAAAAATGTCGCCGGGCCAAAATGTCGCCGGTCAAAAATGTCGCCAGTCAAAAATGTCGCCGGCCAAGAAT
>JAXGGA010011931.1:0-40608 GCA_038373865.1 Uloborus plumipes | reverse complement strand
AATTAAAACAAAGCTATTATCCGGTAAAACTCTGGAGAGTTTAGAAAAAGAGCATAACTATAAACTTCAATCTCATTAGGAAGATTTAAGGAAGCAATAAAATTTTATTTTCCTAATATAATAACATGTTTTTTACTTATCTAGACCACCCTTAAAAAAAATAATGAATTCAGGCTGTGTTTATGTGTTCATTACCAAAAGATAAAATGTTGCAAAATTTTACGAAACTAATATTGCTAAATAATTTAAGATCCCTCATATCAAATATTCTTATTTAAAGTTCTTAACGCAATGGAAATTACATTTTCAATATTTTTCTAGATTCAAATGGAAATACAGTACTTGGGTCATTCCACGTCAAATCATCCAGGGGTGTGCACCATGGGTCTTCAGATTTTTATGAAACTTGGTGAGACTGTTCTACCTATGGATATAAGAATATTTGGAGATTTTTAGATTAATATATCAGTTACTTTCGGAATGGCAACACCTCAAAGTTTTGTCAAAAATTTGTCGCTTAACAAAATTTGCAGATCCAGCAGACGGACATATATCTACAATTTTTACTATAAAACAGTTATTTTTTATGCTAGAGGGGTAATTTTTTTTGCATTTTGTTCAGAAATGTACTGTTAATTGGATTATGTAGTTAGATTTAAGCTTTAAAGTAATTAAGTTACCTCTAAAAATCAGTAATCAGCAAAATTGAAGATAATTTTAAGCACTGACATGGGTTCAGAAACCACCCAATAACATTTTTAGCGTTCCAAAACCACCAAATCCCATTATATTACCGAAAACTAGATTAAAAATGAGAGAAAGGGATGCAATAAAATTGGTGGGGTTTTGAGTTTTACTTAGGTTAGAGATGATTAAAATTACGTATTTAAAAAGTAACGAAATCAGTAAGAAGTTGTCTTCCACTGACCCAAAATAATACAATAACACACAGAAGCTGTTTCATAGCACTTTAAGAACGTGAATAATGCATATACTGATAAGTAAAAATATTAATTTTAACATAAATATTATTTGACCATGTTTACAGAGACTTCTGAAAATGGGAACTTACAACTTTGATGGGTGTGTTTTGTAGCTCCAGTTCGAATCCAAAGGGAAACTTCTGACGTCTAGGTGGAAGTGTACATTAGTATAATTATGGGCAGAAAGCTTCCCCTTACAAATTTTAATAAGCTATAAATAGTTATATATTTTAAAATTACGTTTGATAGTTTTAACCAATAATTGGTTTTTTATAAGTAACTATACGTTCATAAAACAGCTCCACAAATTTCAAAACGATGTTTGATGGCCAATTGCACTTAGAAGAACATCATTTATCCCTGTTGGAATGATTTATTTGTTTTTGCCTTGACAGTCGGTCCTTTTACCATCTTTGTTACTTATTTGAGAGAAACGGGGTTCCGAGAGGAGACTGAAGAACTATAATTCAAATCAATGATAGTAACTAAATGTCCGAATCTCTTATTTTCAGTTGGAAATTACGTTGCTTTGCTGACTTCTAGAATTTTAACAACTCTTTTTTAAAAGTATTCCACCTTTCTTTAATATTTTCCATTAATTCTGATCCGATTTTATAAAAATTACTCATATGTGATGTTTCTTCTGGAACTTCAATCAAACACAAAATATGCTGAAGGGGAACAAGACGTTCATCTTGTCGTTCAGGCCAATAGAAAGTTTCAGAAGGTCCATGTGAGTGCATGAAAATAACTAATATAATAAAAATTACTTCAAAATGTTTATCAATCCACTCAAATTACAAATGCCCACCAAATGTACGTGTTTTGTTGCGGTCTTTTTCTAAGATTTCTTTTTTTTTTTTTTTTTTTGGCAAAAGATGAAATTCGCAGATATCAAAACAAACTAGAAGAACGTTTTTCGACGGGTAAAACAATTTTGGGAACAAGAAGTTTTCATATTTTATGTCTCTTACCAACTAATGAAATCACAGCTAAAACGAACAAGTCTAGATTCCGAAACATGCATTAGATGGTATTTCGTTAGAGAAGCAGCATGTTCATCTATGTTGGAGATCTTAAAACCAGACCTAAATAATTATGTCGCTTGCGTTTATGAGGAGAACTGGTGGATTGAGTTTGCGAACAAATTAATGAAGGAGAAAACGACGTCACAGTTATTTTTCTGCACCCACATGGACCTTCTGAAACTTTCTATTGACCTGAACGACAAGACGAACGTCTTGTTCCCCTTCAGCGTATTTTGTGTCTGATTGAAGTTCCAGAAGAAACATCACATATGAGTAATTTTTATAAAATCGGATCAGAATTAATGGAAAATATTAATGAAAGGTGGAATACTTTTAAAAAGAGTTGTTAAAATTCTAGAAGTCAGCAAAGCAACGTAATTGCCATCTGCAAATAAGAGATTCGGACATTTAGTTAATATCATTGATTTGAATTATAGTTCTTCAGTCTCCTCTCGGAACCTCGTTTCTCTCAAATAAGTAACAAAGATGGTAAAAGGACCGACTGTCAAGGCAAAAACAAATAAATCATTCCAACAGGGATAAATGATGTTCTTCTAAGTGCAATTGGCCATCAAACATCGTTTTGAAATTTGTGGAGCTGTTTTATGAACGTATAGTTACTTATAAAAAACCAATTAGGAGTTAAAACTATCAAACGTAATTTTAAAATATATAGTGAACTCTCACTTATGCGCCGGCCCAAGGGAACGACAGAAAAAGGCGCATAATTGAGAAAGACGTTTAAGTGAACAAGCCTATTAAAAGGACTAAAACGCAACATAGTTTCTAATGAGAGAATGAATAAGAATGTTTCTATAGAAAAGGGACATATTACTATGGTTTGGCAATTACTGTAACGTAACTACAATGATAAAGAGAAAACAAAAATTGAAGCATACATAAAAACTGTTCCCTTTAAAACGATGCATAATAGATAATTGTCCCTCTCTGAACTCTAGTTCATGCGGAAAAAATGCCTTCCGTGGAAAATGCTTATTTTTTAAAGAAAATAAATTAAATTTTTTACATTTTAATGAAAATTCGGCGCATAAGTGAAATATTTATCTTTAGAGCGACGCATAAACGGATGATACTATCATTATTTTGCTATGGAATGTGCTGGGACCAGTAAAAATCGTCGTATAAATGAGGAGGCGTATTAGTGAGAGTTCACTGTAACTATTTATAGCTTATTAAAATTTGTAAGGGGAAGCTTTCTGCCCATAATTATACTAATGTACACTTTTTGGATTCGAACTGGAGCTACAAAACACACCCATCAAAGTTGTACGTTCCCATTTTCAGAAGTCTCTGTAAATATGGTCGAATAATATTTATGTTAAAATTAATCTTTTTACTTATCAGTATATGCATTATTCACGTTCTTTAAGTGCTGTAAAACAGCTTCTGTGTATTATTGTATTATTTTGGGTCAGTGGAAGACAACTTCTTACTGATTTCGTTACTTTTTAAATACGTAATTTTAATCATCTCTAACCTAAGTAAAACTCAAAACTAGGGATGCACCGATAAGAAAATTGGCCGATTACCGATTACCGATTAATCGGCGTTTGATAATCGGCCGATTAATCGGCTGAGCCGATTAATGACAACGGTGATTGTTTTTCTACTACCAATTTTACCATCACTGTTTTTTCTCTCTTATACAATTCTGAGTTAAGAAATAGTAAGTAATTTATTTCTGAAAGATTTTTTTTTTCCATTTAGTCCTAGTTTTCCCAAAATAATTTCAATATTTTATCAAATTTCTTGGAACCAATTTTCATATTATTGTCAATCATATTTGTGGTGTAGTAAGTTAAAAAGTTAATTAAAATGTCATAATCATCCATTCTATAATCTTCAATAATTTACCTCCTAACATAATTTAAAACATAATTAAAAACTGAAATTCCCAATTAATTCTGCTGAAAGAAAAAAGATAAATATTCTGCTGAAAAGGAAAAGAAAATAGCCTCAAGCATTGCTCCAATTTCTAACGAAAAACAACCTCATCTGGAAAGCAGTGAGCAAATGACATTAAATTTGGAAAATGATTACATTAGGCCGCGTGATCGTTAGTGTTTAAAAATCCACAAAACATTATAATAAGACTAGATGAAAAAAAACAAATTATAAAGTTAAATTCTCGAACAGTAAAAATTGCTCACTTACATTCCGCAATTAAACACGACATAAAAAAAAACAACTGTACATTGCATTGGAGTGAAATACTCTGGCTCGGCGTTCAGAAAATGCAAGAATACATCATCAAAAAAAAAACAAACTCACCGTATGGGGTGTACACTCAGGTTTATTCATTGGTTATTAACAACATTTCTGGTTTTTTACAATCTCCTTCATCTTTGTACCAACAATATCTTTAAGTCGTTGATGCTGTACATCACACCTCGGATGATTGGGTACCAGAATTGGTGCTCAAAATTTTAATATCCAGAGACACACAAAACTGGCCCCATATCCGTTCACAAAATCGACTGGTCCTCACAATCTCTACCAAAATCTTTTAAAAGAATCAGAAGAAGCCTCTTGCAATCTGTGGTGCAGCTCCTTATATCTCCTGTTGTGTGTCGTTTGGCTTCACTTTACTTCTTTCCTTCACCTCCCTTGCCAGATCCCCCTATGTCTTCTTTTTAGCTGCTTTTTCTCTCCTTAATTGATTTCATCCAGGCTCATCACAGCCCTTCCCTGCAACCGTGACCTTTTTCTTCCCGTCGTGGGAGGAGTCCGAATTCCCCTGTGCTCGTAAATTGGGGGTGCGTCAGATACATCCTGTCTTCGTTCTCCTTTGCCAAAAACTGCTGCTTCTCTTTGCGCGGCCGGACGATTCCATTTAGTTTTCTTCGTCAAATCGGGGAAGGGAGAGGCGCTGGACTTAGCGAATTTTCGTAGAGTGTTCAGTGAAGTTTCATGAAGTCATGTACCCACCACATTCTTCCGGTGGTACGAGAAGAAAAAAAAAAGGAAAAAAAAAAAAAGAAAACTAACCAGTCCATGCGGTGTGGAGACTAGCACACTACTATCATTAGAACCAATTCTGCAACATAGTAAACTTTTAAATTTCAATGAATAAATATATAGTGAAAAACAAAATTAATTTTCTTTTTTATATGTGAGAAACAAAATTTTGACTATATGACAAACAAAATTTTCTCTTTTAACATGTGACACAAAAATTTTTGTATGTGACCCCAAAAAAATTTTTTTTTTTTTTTTTTTCAAAACACAACATTCACAACACAGATATTACACATCAAACCAAAATTGAAACCGCCACAAGGTGAGTATCCCCCCATTCCCACAAATGTTCAACTGCAAGTTAGTAAAATCTCACCAACAGCCTGTACAAAATGGGACGGGAAAAATTTCTCTTTAACATGTAAGAGATACCTCATCTGCTCTTATTAAGACCTGAAGTCTCACAAAACACTTCACACATATTGGTAAACACACCATCCGTGACAGCATAGTTAACATACATGATTTAAAATGTGGTGTCAAACTTAACCTAAAAACTAACTCTACTATGGCAACATTCAGCCATACATTAAAAACATGTAACCAAAACTTAAACGTGACAATTCATTTTCATTTTTCTTTAGCAGTAACTATTATGCATCCAGCTTCAACATAATTATCCATCATACAAATGTATATGGTTCCATTGAACCGGTTTTCTAACTGTTACATTTTCTACCAAGTGAAGAATTTACAACAAAGGAAAAAATAAAAAATACAAAAAAAAAAACAATTACTTATTAACTTAGAGATCTCTACTCTTTTTTTTTTGAACTTGAGGAAATAAGTGGTAACCACCCCAAACACGTAATGGCAAGTGTATAAACAACAAAGTACTTCCGCCTACCTTAAGCATACCCAAATCTTTTACCGCCCATCTACACCTAATTATGAAACTGAACAAAAACTAATTAGATACAACAACACCCTTGGAGTAATTATAATGAAAACAAATGTACAATGACACATTGACATACCAACGCAATTGTCAAATTATTGATCCCCAAAGAAAATCAACCATGGATAATGTTTACGCCAGCATAAACACAGAGTTTCCAAGTGGATGAACAATAAAACAAAGTGTACAGTACACCAATCAAAAATCAACAGATATGCCATAATTAAAATCAATGGCCACACCATCACCTCTGCTGAATACTAACTCTGATGAACAGAAATTACCCCAAAAATGCAGTAAACACACATTCTCTCAGACAACTAATGACTAACATCAAATCACCATGATCAATTCATAGGCAAAGATTTGATTCTGTATTATGAATAACTATACCCCGAGCATTGTATATAAAAAAATAGAACATAGCTGAATTAAATAAACACAAATAAACCATCCCCATGTTTGTAAACATTATCAACATAGAGGAAAAAAACCACCACAATTGCCCAGGACGCAATTGTAAACTAGCCCCTTTCTTATATAAGGGAGAAAGAGCAGCATACATACTGCGTATCAGTACTAAACATACAACAATAACAACACAATACTAAAAATCACTGGCACAGACATGTCCCCAAGAACAAAAATTTTCCCGAGGGACCTACACTAGCTTATGAATGGGAACGTAAATAGTATTTAGGTACAGTAGGAGGTTGCACTTCCTGTGGACTAATTAAATTGTGTTTCCTAGGAGGGGCTACTCTTAGCCGGTCAACATGCACAATAAAAGACCTAGCATGTGGATTATCGAGAAGTTGAATCTTGTAGTTTAAATCATTTAATTTTTGAATAACACTATACGGGCCTGTAAATGTTGACTTAAAACCATACTTTGCTCTCAAGTAAACAATATCTCCTTCCTTAACATTTCTAACACTTGAACGCTGAAATTGTTTGTTGTTTTGTGAAGCTCGCTTGTCTTTAAGGTTACTATAGGCTGTTTCATTAGTTATTTTCAAATCAGTTAACACCTCATTAAGATAATGAGCTTTATCTAATTGTATAGGTTGAATATTTTCATTATACGTATCAAACACCAAAGACAGATTTCTGCCAAAATGAAGCATGTTGGGTGTGAACCCAGTTGTACTATGAATTGTCCCATTATACATAGACTGATGAATCAGGATAGCATTTTGAAATGACACACCTTTCTCAGTTAAACTAATAATTGCCGCCTTGGCTGCTGAGTTTATACGTTCACTTTGCCCGTTACATTTTGGGTTAAATGGAGACGTGTGAGAGGGTACTATACCTAGCGCTTTGTTTACCTTGTCAAAAACCTCAGAGATAAATTGTTTACCCCTGTCTGTGAGCACTAAGGCCATCCTACCAAATGTAGCAATATAATTAATAAAGTGTTTGGCCACTGTTTCCGCCGTAATATTGGTCAACGGATAGAACATAGCATGTTTAGAATAATGATCTAAAATTGTCAATACATTTCCATAGTGCTTTATAGGGCCCAGAATATCTAAACTTACAATATCATTAACTTTGTCTGGAATAGGAACATCCCCAAATCTACTTGGTTTGTTATTATAAGGTTTGTTTTTAATACACTCTTCACATGACAACACATAATTTTGCACACTGCCAAACATACCTTTCCAAAAATAGGATCTAGACACAATCTCAAAAGTTTTGTGGATCCCCGTGTGAGAAACATGAGCAATTTTTAGTACTTTAGCTTTTAATGACTCGGGAACCACTATACAACCACTGTCTTTAGTTTTGTTATTTTTATACATTAATAAACCAGAAAGAGGTGATACAAAAAAATTCTGAACTTTATTTGCATTAATTAAAGAGCCAGACTTTAGCATGGAGATAATTTCCTGAACATTGGTATCTGCTTTTTGCTCCTGTAATAGTGTATCCTTAGAAATTTCCATTGGTGTATCCGATTGCTCAAGTGCATTAACCAAATCATGTTCTCCTAACTCAGTAAATGGGATAATGGGACCTTCCGCAGTATCCTTAATAGCAGATTGCTTAAAATCAGGATCAGGGGCCCTTGAACCATAGTCCGCAAGAATATTTTCTTCCCCTGGTAAATATTCTATTTCATATTCAAATTCACTAATGGCCATTAACCAACGTGTTTCTATAGCTGCCGGAGATGTAGTTTTCTTATAATGTTTCAAAGGTTTACTATCGCTCAAAATTCTAACTTTTCTGTGAAAAATGTAGTCCTTAAATGCCATCATACCCTTGTAAATAGCATACAATTCAAGTTTTATAGGCGGGTAATTTTTCTCAGCTTTATTTAACCCTTTACTGTAATATGAAACTGGGTGATACCCATCCTCATACTCTTGTAACAGAACCGCACAAATACCAGAGTAACTTGCATCAGTTTGCAAAAAGAAATCCTTATTCCAATCAGGTAATTTGACAAAGGGTTGTGAAAAGAAAATTTGTTGTAATTTTTCAAAGGCAAATTGATGTTTGGCATTCCAATTAAATTTTGAATTCTTTCTCGTTAAGTCAGTGAGACAATCTGTTAATTTAGCATACTCAGGAATAAGAGATCTATAAAATCCACACAATCCTAAGAATTTCCTGACTTGTTTAACAGTAGTAGGGGGTTGGAATGCAGTAATCTTAGAAATATTGGATGATATGGGCTTAATGGAATTATGAGATATATTAAATCCCAAGTAATCTATCACATCTTTAAAGAAAACACATTTGGATGGAGACAGGGTAATGTTGTGAGCAATTAATACATCTAACAATGCCGTAACTCTCTCAAGAACCTGATCAAATGAATTTCCACAGACAATGTAGTCATCCATATAGCAAAAAATACCAGTAATGTTTTTACATTGTAACTCCTGACACAGGGAATCGGAGAGTTCCTGAAATGTGGAAGCACTTGTCTTTAGCCCAAAAACCATCCTCTTTGATCTGAATGAGCCAAATGGGGTAACAAAAGTAGTGTAATCTTGCAAGTGTTCAGGGAGGGCAATTTGCCAAAAAGCATTCTTCAGATCTAACACACAATAATATTTATAAGCAGAAATGCTGTTGATTAGTGTGGAAATCCGGGGGAGTGGGTATGCTGAATTTTGTATTGCAGAGTTCAATAATCTGAGATCCAGTGCCATTCTATATTTAGGTTTTGCGGAGGGATCCGAGGGGTCCATTTTTTTTTTAACTAGTAGAAGTGGAGCACTCCAATGCGAATTTGCACGCTCGATAATTTGAGCTTCTAATAACTCATTAATTTGATCTCGTAGTTCTTGTTGAAGTGCCTGAGGGACAGGAAAAGGAAGGGTTTTCAGAGGACTTGAATTTTTAAGAGTAATCTGTGGAACTACCCTGTCGCAATGGCCAAGGGTTTTAACTGATTTTGAAAAAGCCTGAAATTTATTCATTAATAGGTCAAGGAAAATTTGTTTTTGTTCAGGTTCCAAATGATCAAGTTGAAAATCAGCTGGAGACAATTCAGCTTTTCTAAGAGCAATAATTTCATCCGAAGCAGTAATAACATTACAAATTTCCTCGTTAACTTCCTTATTACCCGCTTTATCATAATTATGCACTAATTCAATATCAGTATCAATTTTCCCCATTATTCGGTTCTTGTTAATGTGAATAGTCTTATTGCTTAAATTTGTGACATAAGTAGAAAACTGATTATTTTGTATGTTATGCAGAGAGTGGTGTAACTCAATGTTATATTCATGAACAGTAGGTGTAAAAGAAACTAAATTATCAGAAATGTTACCTTTGCTATTTAGCAGAATTTGGACTGATTCCCCAGGTGGTACCATCACTTTTCGCGCTAAGACCACTTCATTACTTTCCTTTGACAAGCTATTTACTTCATTTTGGCTGGAAAAATTTAAAGGCAAGTAAAAATTCTCAAATTTTACAATATTCTTTTTAGAATCCAAAATGACATTATACTTTTTTAAGAAATCGAATCCCAAAATACCATCATAATGGTCATTTTTAAAATCAGCAATATAGAATACATGTCTGTGAAAGACTTTATGAATTTTAAATGACATTTCTACACATGCCGAGAACGACAATTGTGAATTAACTGTGCGAATTTGTACTGTTCTTGATAAATACCTCACTTTTGAATGTTCTTTAATCATTTCAAAAACATGTTTAGTAATCAATGACACCGAAGACCCTGAATCGAGCAAAAATTCACATGACACCCTATTAAACAACACAGGAATAATTGGCAAAGGCCCAGAATTTAATACATTTACCAATTTGTTTGGGGGCCATTTTGTATCAAATTGTATAGTACTCATCCCAGCATTTTCACTCACGTTTCCCTTGTTTTCCCCTATTCCACAACATTTATTCTCATCTTTATTCCATTTTTCATTTTTAATATCACTATTACTTATGCAATGCTTATTTCTATTACTATAACTAATATTGCCAGTATGTATTTCTGGTGGTGACCCATCATTTCCCAAAGAGACAGAACTGTCACCTAAAATCTGCCTCTGTTGGAGTTTAAATTTTCGGGTTGAAAAGATCCTCTGTCTCTAAATGTTCTATTTGTATTCGCAGGATTTGATTGAAATTGTTGATCCTGAGTTGTACCGTGTTCATTTCTAAAAAAACCCTGAGGCACCGATTGCCCTCTATTTTGTGCCAAATATATCCTACAGGTTGACATAAAGTGGTTATTTCGACCACAAAAAGTACAAAAAGGCAAATTGCCCCTAAAATGTTGCCTATTCTCCTGGTTAAAACTTTGCGGACGATTAGGTCTTACGTTCTGGTGTATCATCTTTTGGTCACCGTTAGGGAGCATAGCTTTAAAAAGGTCACATTCTTTCAGTGCATGGGGTTGTTTACAAAGCCCACATGCAGTCGCTTGTGCTTTTACAATTAAAGACAGGTTTTCTACCTGTTTTCTTAATTCGTGCACCTCATCCTTCTGGGGAGGTTGATACACCGCAGCACAAGTCATAACATTAGCTTGACAAAGAGCCTGTTGCAGAGTTGCAACATGTTGGGTCTTTTGAACCAATGCTTCAAAATTATCAGTTGGCTCGCCTATAACCTTTTCTTTTAAACTAATGGGTAGCGCAGCCAAAAATTGAATTGATTTAATCTGCGACAAGGCCTTGCTATCAGTGATGAAGGGGTACACTTTATGTGCCATGACCTCCAATCTGTACGCCAAATTTTGAATAGTTTCACCGTCAAGCAATTTAATAGATTGAAAAGCCAACAAATTACTCGCTGCACTTTCCTGACATTTGAAATAATTTCTCAATTTGTCACATGCCTCAGCAAAAGTCTTAATGTTAGCGCACGAGGGTGAGCTCGCATAGTACTTCTGAGCTATACCTCCTAATTTACTTTTTAAAAAGCAAAGGGTGACTTCCTCACTCCACCCATTAAGTTTACTTAATTCTGTTACCTGACTAATAAACCATTCTACATTGTCTAGTTCTCCAGTAAAATTTTGTATGGTAAATTGGAATGATTTTGAAGAACTTTGTTTTCTAATTTCATTATCTTCATTGTTTACCATTGTAGAAATAGACAATGAGAGGTCATTTAATTCCTTCTCCCTCGATTGTTTATTCTGTTTACGAGGAGCCATTTTAACATAAATAAAATCACAAAAATAAATCCCAATAGGCTGAATAATGAAATTATACCAAAATGCAGTTAAAAACAAAAACCCCCATTTTAATTCAGGTGCAAAAATTTATTTATCATTTGCAAAAATCATCATATAGTATTACAATAATATATTTCAACATTATTTAAATCTACCATTATTTAATTATGTTGCACCATGAATTAAAATGTTGCATTTCTGAACGCTTGGTCCGATGCACCAACTGTGGTGTAGTAAGTTAAAAAGTTAATTAAAATGTCATAATCATCCATTCTATAATCTTCAATAATTTACCTCCTAACATAATTTAAAACATAATTAAAAACTGAAATTCCCAATTAATTCTGCTGAAAGAAAAAAGATAAATATTCTGCTGAAAAGGAAAAGAAAATAGCCTCAAGCATTGCTCCAATTTCTAACGAAAAACAACCTCATCTGGAAAGCAGTGAGCAAATGACATTAAATTTGGAAAATGATTACATTAGGCCGCGTGATCGTTAGTGTTTAAAAATCCACAAAACATTATAATAAGACTAGATGAAAAAAAACAAATTATAAAGTTAAATTCTCGAACAGTAAAAATTGCTCACTTACATTCCGCAATTAAACACGACATAAAAAAAAACAACTGTACATTGCATTGGAGTGAAATACTCTGGCTCGGCGTTCAGAAAATGCAAGAATACATCATCAAAAAAAAAACAAACTCACCGTATGGGGTGTACACTCAGGTTTATTCATTGGTTATTAACAACATTTCTGGTTTTTTACAATCTCCTTCATCTTTGTACCAACAATATCTTTAAGTCGTTGATGCTGTACATCACACCTCGGATGATTGGGTACCAGAATTGGTGCTCAAAATTTTAATATCCAGAGACACACAAAACTGGCCCCATATCCGTTCACAAAATCGACTGGTCCTCACAATCTCTACCAAAATCTTTTAAAAGAATCAGAAGAAGCCTCTTGCAATCTGTGGTGCAGCTCCTTATATCTCCTGTTGTGTGTCGTTTGGCTTCACTTTACTTCTTTCCTTCACCTCCCTTGCCAGATCCCCCTATGTCTTCTTTTTAGCTGCTTTTTCTCTCCTTAATTGATTTCATCCAGGCTCATCACAGCCCTTCCCTGCAACCGTGACCTTTTTCTTCCCGTCGTGGGAGGAGTCCGAATTCCCCTGTGCTCGTAAATTGGGGGTGCGTCAGATACATCCTGTCTTCGTTCTCCTTTGCCAAAAACTGCTGCTTCTCTTTGCGCGGCCGGACGATTCCATTTAGTTTTCTTCGTCAAATCGGGGAAGGGAGAGGCGCTGGACTTAGCGAATTTTCGTAGAGTGTTCAGTGAAGTTTCATGAAGTCATGTACCCACCACAATATTATTAACACATTATTAGATATGTTAATTGGACATAAAAATCCGAAAAAATGGGGGGGGGGGGGCGAGCGGAAGTCTGTTTTGAGCACTCCAGTTCAGGAGTACTTTTATTTCACATTTTTAATAATTAGTAACAATTTAATTCAATACTTTTATTCTTTGAAAATTAGAGGGAATATAAAAGCACTGTACTAAAGAGAAACTATCGCCACAAAAAAAAATTTACAACATTGTCATGTATATTTATTCAAAGTAGGTGAATCAATTAAAAGAAAATTTTAAATCCACTGTGAGGATTATTGTAAAAAAGTTATTCATCATAGTTTCTTAGTGAAGGTATACTTTAAAGAAATGTTTGAAAATATTTTTTCGGCCGATTAATCGGCCCAATTTTGCCGATTATTAATAATCGGCAAAGTGGCCGATTATGGCCGATTAATCGGTACTGCCGATTAATCGGTGCATCCCTACTCAAAACCCCACCAATTTTATTGCATCCCTTTCTCTCATTTTTAATCTAGTTTTCGGTAATATAATGGAATTTGGTGGTTTTGGAACGCTAAAAATGTTATTGGGTGGTTTCTGAACCCATGTCAGTGCTTAAAATTATCTTCAATTTTGCTGATTACTGATTTTTAGAGGTAACTTAATTACTTTAAAGCTTAAATCTAACTACATAATCCAATTAACAGTACATTTCTGAACAAAATGCAAAAAAAATTACCCCTCTAGCATAAAAAATAACTGTTTTATAGTAAAAATTGTAGATGTATGTCTGTCTGCTGGATCTGCAAATTTTGTTAAGCGACAAATTTTTGACAAAACTTTGAGGTGTTGCCATTCCGAAAGTAATTGATATATTAATCTAAAAATCTCCAAATATTCTTATATCTATAGGTAGAACAGTCTCACCAAGTTTCATAAAAATCTGAAGACCCATGGTGCAAAATCTCGTTTTGGCTGGATGATTTGACTTGGAACGTCCCACTTGCGAATTTCTCGTGCAAGTTTTATGTTTTAAAGATTTTTTTTTTTTTTTGAAAATACAAAACTTTTAACATTTTAAATTCTTTTAGCAAAAGTGATGAGAAATTAACCAAGCAAAAATATTTACAAGAAACGGAAAACGTCAAATCTTTTTAGAAATTTTATTACTTGCATTATTTTTTTTTAAACCTCAACCGTCTGTTTTTAATTGAAGATTATTTTTTATCCCATTTAAGACAGTCATATTAAGTGAAATTTTACTTTTAATGCTACAGGTTGAATTAAAGAGAAAATATGTAGCAATTCCTTAACTGAGCAATAACTTTTATATGTAATGATCTTATCCAAAAACTTAGGTTTAAAATATTTTTTTATAAATAGAAACTAAAATAGCCTTCTTTTAAAAGTAGTTTTGCTATAGCTAAGTATTTGAAATAGTTTTGAGCTGATAACTGGTTTATTTTTTTGCACACCAGTTCCGCTGTGATTCCACACACAAAACACACACACACACACACACACACACACACACACACACACACACACACACACACACACACACACACACACACACACACACACACACACACACACACACACACACACACACACACACACACACACACACACACACACACACACACACACACACACACACACACACACACACACACACACACACACACACACGAGAAATCAAACTTTGTTTTTCGTTTTTCTCGAAATCGCTTTTTGGTCACTTTCATCTTTTTTCCCCTGGCCCTTCAATTGTTTTGTGCAGTTTCTTGCTTCTTTTCGTGCAACTTTTCTGCTCTATGCCTCTTTTATACGGCGTTAGAATGATTGCTAAGATAGCCTTCCTTTTTGTTCCTTCTATTTTTTTTAGGCAAAGGTGATATGTGAGCCGGCTTTACAAAATCGTAGTTAAGAGTTGACAATTATTTTTTGATGAGAACTATCCGCCGATTCTGTAGAACTTGTACTATTTTAAGTCGTAGCTAGCTCTTGTACATGGTGTACAACTTACACCGAACATGTTACCTGTTCACTTTGAGTAGTTTTATCTGGATTACTTTCCTCTAATTCTGCTGCAGCCAAGTCAATGTCCTTAAAAACATGTCAATTAACAGGCCAAACTCCTGTTCTTTGGAATCAACTCATAGCATTAAAATATAAAAGTTATTGCTCAGTTAAGGAATTGCTACATATTTTCTCTTTAATTCAACCTGTAGCATTAAAAGTAAAATTTCACTTAATATGACTGCCTTAAATGGGATAAAAAATAATCTTCAATTAAAAACAGACGGTTGAGGTTTAAAAAAAATATAATGCAAGTAATAAAATTTCTAAAAAGATTTGACGTTTTCCCTTTCTTGTAAATATTTTTGCTTGGTTAATTTCTCATCACGTTTGCTAAAAGAATTTAAAATGTTAAAAGTTTTGTATTTTCAAAAAAAAAAAAAAAATCTTTAAAACATAAAACTTGCACGAGAAATTCGCAAGTACTGCCATGGCCTTGATTGTGGTTTGCCGATAAGAGTTACTAAACAGTTCTTCTATGCGATATAACATAATGGGTCTCATTGGATGTTCTCGCATCTGTGTATCACATGCTCAGTTAAAATACGTAGACAGAGACTGAATAAAGACCACATCTATGTGTATGATGTGCTTATACATTAACCTTTTAACTGTCATGCCCTAGATAGTCTCGGGTACAGCTGGTTTTCGAAAATGTCACGCCCAAGTATTACTCGGGGTAAATTTTTTTTTAATTTTTTTTTCAGTGCATCGTATTTTTATACCCGAATATATATCGGGAGATGTTTATTTTGGCTTCATCTCTTTGTCAAAGCGACTGTTTCTCGGGTTTTTGCTTGGAAAAGTGTTAAAAATCAAAATAACTTGACAGTTAAAGGGTTAATAGAAGGACATTATTTTTACATTACTTGGCTTAACAGTTTTGATTAAATGTTTTATCAATTATGTGAGTTATCGTTGTTGATCCAACCTTTTTTTCAACAAGCATATTGCTCACCAGGAGATGAAGATTTTACGATAAGTTCATACATGGAATGTAATGTTTTGAAAATAAACATGGGGAGCTTGTAATTCTGTTACACTTATGCAACAAATAACCAGTGTTCCAACAAAAAACCAGTTTCACCACGTTCACCACTCATTACTGCTCCAACCTCGTGTTTACCTCTATACATCAATATATTTGGGGCTTTTGGAGGGTGACAAGACCGGCGCCATCTACATTGAGCATTTTAGTATCATATAAATTGTTTCCTCTTAAAATAGTTTCGAAACTATCGAAGAATTGCATATTTTTCTCTCGGTAAATCAGCATAAATTTTATGTTTAACAACCTGAAACTGCAGCTTAATTGATGAAGAGGGAAAAAAAACATACATTTTAAGAAGTTGCAGCTTCTGCTTAATAAAAAAGTTTAAATCAATATCGTGAATAGGTGTTAAAGTATGCTTAAAATAGTTTTAACTACGCTATTAAATAAGACGCAAGTCACTTATTTTATGTTACGATTAATAAAAAGTCTTGTTTAAAATCATATTCTTAAATTGGACCACTGGTCCAATATAGGAAATTTTTTTCGGTCCAATAAAGGAAAACGCGCCATTTTTTATTCTTCAGCTCATTGCTCTGCCAAAATGTATCACAATCGCGCATGTAAATTCATCGATGGAATCCTTATTAAACACAGATCATAATTCTGTAACAGCATTTTACCTCAATTGACAAGTTTTTGAGTTATCCTTCTAGAAACAAGTCCGCGAAATAAGATTTCGCACGTTTTCAACACAAAACTAGCCGTAACTAACGCTAAACAGTTCGAGGACTGGTAAAACTTCATACACATTGATTTCATTCCTAAAACTTTATGTTTCTACTGTCAGAAGCAGAAGCTACTGTGTGTAGCACAGATCTCTGTACTAGATAAGCCCGAAGTCCAATTTAAGCAGTGGTCCAATATAGGCGGTCTTCCCCTAGCTTTAATCACTATTTTCAAGCAATAACGTTTTTACGATTCCGTTTTCTAAAGTGACGTAAAATGTTGGTAGAAACACACAAGGAACTAGCTTTCCTTCCTATTATAAACCTTATATAAAAATAAATGAAAGGACATTTATTTAAATTGCACCGAAAAGTATTTGAAGTAGAATGAAGCAGATTTTTTGTTAAATAATTTTTATTTTCTTAAGTCATTTAAAATGCCAATGGAAAGACACAAAGAACTATTAGCTTTAATGACTATTATAAACTTTATTAAATAGAAATAGAACTGAAGATATTAAAATAAGATGAATTTTCTCTGGTATTAATACAATTGCAATCGGTTATTTTCATGAAAGAAGTAACTATATTGGAAGAAATTTCCTAAAAAAAAATGCTAAAAATATTACAACTAAAATCATAGCAACAAATATTTTTTCTTAAAAAAGAAAAAAAAAAGAATATTCATAAAATGAGAATTCAATTTGAAGTATATATAGCTTTATAGACAATATTATTATTATTATTATTTTTTTGAATTGCCAAATGGTCTAAATACTAATGAATAAAAACTGGAGCTGTTCATCATAGCTTTTAAAAAAACAAACATGTAACTTTTCTTACCTACAAAAATTATATTAAAAGTATATGTCAGCCAGGTTTCCTTTTTACTTCATTTTACGTAGTAAAGGAAGTATTGCGATCGCGAAAAAATTTCACTCAATTTCAATCTAAATTTCGATTTTTTTCATCCCCGAATGAATGTTGAGTAGTATTTTCGACCCGTCAGCACATACATATGTACCTACGAACATCTAAACAGCCAAAACATTCTTACGGCGTGATTAATTACGGCGTGTTTTCTCGTGAAGTCTGTATGTACGTATGTATCTGCGTATATGCGTACTTATTTATGTACATATGTATGTCGCATCACTCAAAAACGATGTGCCGTAGAATCTTCTAGTTGGGTATGTCGGCTCTTAGGGGAGCCAAGTTGCGCACCTCGCATCGTGGTTGCATTTGTTCCCAAGGGGGTCTTTTACAACTTTTTTGGAGTAAATCAGTGTTAATTTTATGCAGACTTTCGTGATATGATTGGCGCAACCACTTGGCGTTATATCGCTTAGCTTTGGGTTGTAAAATGTTTGCCGCCAAGTTGGCGACCAATGTGGCGAAAAAATGTTTTTTTCTTAATTTGAGTTTAATTTGGCGCTCTTAGCGATATTTTATACAGGGTGTTTCAGAATTCGACTATTTAAAATTTAAGGGGAGATACTACACACCAGGACAAATAATATGACAAAAAAAAGTGGGGGTCCAAAATGATTTCCGACGGAGATAGGGGCGGTTAAAGTTTAGGGTCAAAAATTTCAAAAATTTATAAAACACGGAAAAATTGATCGATTCTTTCGCCGCTTTCACTCAAAATATTCTTAATAGATCTTCTTTCTCGAAAAAAATTGATGAAGATTAATTTCAAAAATTGTCGACAGAGGACGCTTTAGACTTTGGAGCTTAAAACAACTACTTTTTACCGTTTTTTTTTTTTTTTTTTTTGTATCTTCGTAACAGATTCTAAAAGTTTGAACTTAAACCTAAATTTTGAGCCCAAAATATCAACTTATTTCGGGTATTAAGTAGCGAAAAACTCGGACCAAACGTAAAAAATCGTGTTTTTCTGGTTTGAAACTTGCCGTTTCGTGTAAAAACTTTTTTTTTTTTGAAAAAAAATTGTGATTTTTTTTTTTTTTTTTTTTCAAGTTTCGAAAGTGTGCATCTGATGCGAAAATAAAACCAGGTGCACACTTTCGAAACTTAAAAAAAAAATTCACAATTTTTTTTCAAAAAAAATGGTTTTTTTTTTACCCGAAACGGCAAGTTTCAAACCAGAAAAACACGATTTTTTACGTTTGGTCCGAGTTTTTCGCTACTTAACACCCGAAATAAGTTGATATTTTGGGCTCAAAATTTAAGTTTGAGTTTAAACTTTTAGAATCTGTTACGAAAATACAAAAAAAAAAAAAAAAACGGTAAAAAGTAGTTGTTTTTAGCTCCAAAGTCTAAAGCGTCCAATGTCGACAATTTTTGAAATTAATCTTCATCAATTTTTTTCGAGAAAGAAGATCTATTAGGAATATTTTGAGTGAAAGCGGCGAAAGAAACGATCAATTTTTCCGTGTTTTATAAATTTTTAAAATTTTTGACCCTAAACTTTAACCGCCCCTATCTCCGTCGGAAATCATTTTGGACCCCCACTTTTGTATGTCATATTATTTGTCCTGGTGTGTAGTATCTCCCCTTAAATTTTTGCCGTCGAATTCTGAAACACCCTGTATATTGGCTAAATGATATTAAAATCGGCGATATTAAGAAAATGAATCATTGTAAAACTTTTTTTTGTATTGATTCGTGGAAAACTAGGGATGTAAATGTTTGAATTGCTTTTTTGCTCACTCTAACGCACTATTTTAACCGCTTGCCTAAATATCCCGAGTTATCTCGTGCTCGTATGAGTTGCAGGAAATTACAATTCCGAGAAAAATCGGGTGAAACTAAATGATTTCACACCTATAAAAAATTTAAAATTCAACTTAAAACATACATATTTTGTTAGTTTCATTTCCTTGTACTTAAAAATCAAATTTAAAAAAATTGATTTTTTTTTCCGCAATTTCTTTTCAAAAAAATTTGTAAGGGAAGCGGTTAGCGCTTAGGGAATCTATTACGAAATTTAAACGTAAAAAGAAGTGTGGGGTCCTCACCAGAATGTTTTCTTTTATTATATTATCTATCTCTCTCTCTCTGTTTTGAAGTTTCATTTTTGGTAATGATTTTTCATTAAGAAAAACAAAATTTTAAATGTACTGTCATCAAGTACAACATCATATGCTTCAGTTTTTTTATGTACAATGGTGGTTTGGCACGTTTTTAAAGGTTGTAAATTACGGGTGTTGGAGTTTCATTAATAAAAAACGACAGTGCATACAATCAACCGAATTGGATAACAGTAGGGGAGAGTGGTAATGAATGGGCCACTTTTTGGTTTTGAATTTTTGTAATTTTTTCTAACACTTTGTTTTAACTCTAAATTGGTGTTTTAGTTACTTTACTTATCTGGCTATCTAAAAAAGTCATAAAAGTTGGATTAGCACCTGTCTATAATGAATTATAATAGAAAATAAAAATTGTGAAATTTGGCCCATTCAACCCCACCTATGGTGTTGAATGGGCCATCGAAGGTAATGAATGGGCCACTAGATGAATTCAATGAAAACATGGGGATTTAATCTTTTATTTGCTTAATATGACAAAATAAATGTGGCACTTGACATGATGATACAAAATCATACTGATTTAAAATTATATAAACATCAAAACTGATGCAATTAAAATGAATCTGATGCATACCAATTGTAGCAGAAAAATGACTAAATAACGAGGTTGTAAGAAATAAATACATCAAATATATATAAAAAAATAACAGATAATACACACTATGATTTAACAAAATTTATATATTTCAAAAATAATATTAAAAATAACTTTCAAAAACTTCATCTTCATTTTCAAACTTGTCAAAATTCAAATTTTTTTTAAAAAATGTACTTTACATCGGGAATAAGAAATATCTAACTTAAGTTACCAAGAAAAAAAATGAAATTGTAGTGTGAGGAATATAATATGAAGGAGAGAGGGGGTCTTTTTCAAGCCACGCACTGCGACCAGAGGTCTATTGTACTATAGGAATATAATATAGATCTGCAAATTATATTTAGAAATTACTACAAACCTATTTTGACGATAGAGTCATTCCATTTTAAATCAACAAATTTTCAAAAAAGTTGTTGCATCACCATTTTTGATTTTGATGAAAATTTGCATGTGTATTCCTTTTACTTCCCAGAGCTCAAAACAGTGTTCATTTTATTTTTAAAAAATTTACCCTTTGATATATAGGCCATTTTTGTTGTTGGCAACAGCGAAAATTGGGCGTTTTGATGCTTTGTTTGATGAACTATAACTTTTTTTCTATCAAAGATTTTGAGCTCAAATATAGCTCATTGGAAAGCTAAGAAAAAGATCTTTTTATATATGCTATCAATAAATTTCAGATTAAAAAAAATATTTATTTTTTCAAGGTCAAAGTTCACGACGAAAATAACATTTTTTACTACTTTCGAGCATTAAAAAACCCATGAAGGGTTCAAAGTAACAAGCCGATTTTTTCATCATATATTCATAGTCATGGTTACTTACTGTATAAAAAAAATTGGCTTGTTACTCCACCCCCTTTATGAGATATGCCCCCCCAAAGTTGTAAATTTTTTACAAAATCCAATTTTCAACGCTAAAAAAATGCATGTGGGGGGCAAGATAAAAAAAATTTTATATGTGGTATGTTAAGTACTTTTTACCAGCTTTCTAATGAAACAAAAGTTGCTTTGTTATTCAAAGGCGTTTGGCAGATATAAGAGACTGAACTTTCAAAAAATTGCACAAAAACAACACGATTATTTTCATTTTTTTAAATCTTTTTTTTTATTTAAATGTAATTATATACCTTATTCTTTGCCTTAAATGCTAAAAAAAGACTAAGAAGAGCAATGAAGAAACATATTTAAAGTTTAATAAGATAATTTAATATTTTTAACACCTGGGAATATAGAATACCTCTAAACTTGTCTGATTTTTAAACATCTGATTGCTACCTACAACAGGACTGAGAATTTCTCAACTTGTCCAGGTTTGTTCATACCATGTGGTTTTCCTTGTTCTGGCTTGATCTCACAAGTGTATCTTAGTTGTCTTTCAAATTCTGAAAGAAGTAGGTTGTTGAGCTAGTGTTTCTGCTGTAAAATCTTGTGAAGCTGGTGTGATTTCTTTTCATTTCAAGTTCATTCATATTCACAGAATGTTTTGTTAAAGGTAAACGAAGAAATTCTTTAGAATCCTTAAATATAAATTTAAATTTGTCTTTCTACATGTAAACTGAATAAGTTATGGATAACCCTAAATGCTCCATAGGAGTTTTTGAGAATGATGATTGTAATATATTAAGTTACAGTAGGCAGTCTACTGTAAATAGTATTTCTGAGTACAGTGATAATGATAAAACTTTACTGCACCTGAGAACTAGGTGTAAAACTATTGAAACTGTTTGTACCTACCATGCAAAAAAATTCCTTGCCAAATTTTGCCACCTTTATGGAACTTCTTATGTTATGTTATGTTATCACGTATGCAGTGAAATACTTGGTACATTTTAGCTAGGAAATGTTTTACTAAAAAGTTAAAAAGTTACTTTTCAGTCAGATTCTTGACCATGCCACTCTAGTTTGAAAATGGCTTAGCGCAAACGAATAAAAATTGGATGAGTTTAGTAGAACAAATAGCTACATCTATTGGTGGCATCAAAAAAAATTCATGCAAATACTTTTTCATATTTTGTTAGTGGCCCATTCATCCCCATGGCCCATTCATTACCACTCTCCCCTAGATGTCTTTATATCCAAAAGCTTACTTTTTTGCGGTTTTACTAACATTAAGTGGAAATTTTGAAGTAGAATGTAGCCTAAGGGGACATCATATGTTAACGAATATTTGGTGATTTAATAAGGCCAAGTTTGCGAACACTTCAGGGACATAAATATAGGAAGTATGTATATAGTAACTTGTAGTTTCCTTCATTTTTCAAAAGTGTTATAAGAAAGTAATTGAATAAACGAACGAAATGAACGTTAAAGATATGAAACAGAGAAAGGCTTAGCCATAAAAGACAGCTAGCTTGTAGTAGAGGAAACAAAGTTATTAAAAAAAAGTTTTTTTCGGATTCAATTTTTTGATTTATTTACTCTTCAATTTGACGCAATGTGTTTTCATTAAAAGAACAAGTCACCTAGAACTGTTACTAAACACCTACAGTACTAACAATTCCACAATATCTGGAATGCACAGTATATTATCCAATGACACTGAAGTAAAAAATCAGCATTTTTTTAAGGGAATTATTGAAATGTTTCTTTATATGCTAGTAATGTTTTTTTTTACTTTTTATTTATTTATTTATTTCTTGAAATCGAACTTTTTGCTGTGACGCTATTCTTGTACTTGTTTACATAATCAGGAGGTGTAAATACATTAAGAGACGTGCTTTATCTTCTTCTTTTGGTTATTAAAATTCGTGTTTTTTTACATACCCTAAAAAAATAATGTTGTTTTTACAGTATAAAAGACTTTATTCATTGCTAATAAACTAAAAATTGCTAATTTTACAGTAATAAACTGACATTGCTCATTTTACAGTAATAAATCGTAAAATTACTAATTTTACAGTTTATTACAGTGCATTTTACAATTTTAAACTGGAACCTCTGCTGCCAGTATTATGCTGTTGTTTTTACGGTATAGTATAGCTACATTATACGGCAATAAACTGTAAAACTTCTAACTTTACAGTAAGAAACTGTAAAGTTTTACAGTTTTAAATTGGAACCTCGGCTGCCAGTGTTATACTGTAAAAGCAACAGTTCATTTTTTGCAGTATAGCCATCTATGCATTCGTTTATTTTTACAATGGTATTAATGGCAAACATTTAGTTAATTTATAATTGCTGCTACGCAATTTCAGATTTCACAATTCACATCCCTCTTTGCAAAGTCAAACTCCCACAGTAAGCCTAATACTGGCGTTTCATAATAATAAAACCCAGTGAGCACAAAATGGCCGAAAAAGATCATGACGCTGTGCTTTTCCAATCTTATCACCGAAACATTTGTTCATCGTGAACGGGAGAGATAATAAATGACCTAGACAGAAATTACAGAAGGAAAGTACGTTCTGGAAGAATCGATGGTATTTTAAGCGCAACGTGACACAGATACTTTGACATGATTGCGAAGGGTCCGCGTCCGTACCTTGGCTTACTGCCATTGGTTCAGACACACATGACGCCATAAAAATAAAATGATGGAAAATTGGACGGAGGGATGTTTCATAAAAGAGAAACAAAAAGTCCGACGGTTTCTTTTTTACTTTTCTTTTTTTTTTTTAACTCGGACGCTAGTTTTATCATATATTTTTTATGCATGGTTAATTCTCTAGAAAAGTCATTTTTGATCCAAAACTTTCAGTTTTTAAACATGTACTATTTTTAAATTGCAAAAATTCACAAAGCTTCTTCATTTATTTTAGAGAGATTGAGGGTCAAATTTATAAATTTGGCAAAATTTGTAATCAAGCATAATTTTTCCTTAGTTTTCCTAAATTTTCATTTATGTATTAATTGATTAATTAATAATGCGTTGAACTTATCATCGAAAAGCAAAATAAATACACGAAAAACTATTGCGTTTCTGAAGTTAATCATCAACCATTTTTTAATGAGCTTCAGCTCAAATTATCTGATAAAACATTCATAGTTTGCAAAATTAACTTCAAAAAATGAGGGATTTCTTAAATGTTAGAAATAGTGAGCTTAGTATCCTTTTTTCTTGATCTGTCATTTCAATCACGTGTTTAAACTTTTGAGCTGGATGATAACGGCATATGATATTTTTATATCGCCTGAAAAGATAAACAATGGCTATTTTTGTTGAAGTTTTGCACGTTTTGAGCACAGATTCACTTAATATAAGCATGAAAAGAATAAAACTAAAAAATAATGTTGAAATTAACTCATTATGAGTAAGGATCGTAATGGCAGCCCATTTTTTAAAAATTTACATTCATGTTAAACACACCCAATCAGGAGACATAGAAATTTCTGCCCAAAAAATTCTTATTTAATGAACAAAGTTATGATAGCTACTACCAAAACTGCAAATTATTTTAATTTTCAATTGCACCTAGTGCTAATAAAAAGCTGCAAAAAATGTTAGATGGTACTAAATTTTAAACGTTAATTTTATGTTTTAAAAGCATAATTTTAGTTTTTTCTACACATTTCTTTAACATGTTCTTCTCTTAGAATTCAACATACTCATTTTTCAAAATTTAGATTATTTCCATTAGAGTTTACAAGTTAGTTCAAATTTATTTTGTAAAAATGGGCCTAAATGCATTGAGAAATTTCTATGCGGTTAGCAAAAATACAGCTGTCAGTAATAACTATGGGAATAGATTTGTATTTATTTATTTTGTGTTGGGGTGTATGCGAGTGAAAAATAATAATTTGAAAACGTTTGCATTACGACATTTTACCTCAATCTTGGGGTTGTCCACTTGGTGAGGTAACATGCCGCATAGAAAATCAATGCAATGCGCTATCAGCCCTCATTTAAAGTTTATAAAAATGAAGTGAACATATTACATGTAAATGCATAATAGCAGGGCTTTTAATAGTTCTTTTAATGCTACTTTTTCCTTTTAAGTAATCGCCCCACCCTTCCATAGACTGTTTTCAAATATGGGGTAGAGGGGAATATTTTCTGGATTGATTATTATTATTAAAATTTTACTATTTTCGCACATTTAATTCCTCCTAAATAAATTTCACACATTTAAAAAATGTCAAGTATTTTCACGTCATGAAAAAAAAAACTCTGCTTTCTCTTTGGGAGAGATACTGATCATAGTTGGCTGAATTTTGACCACAAAGCTATGCAAGTCGTCTTTAAAGTCAACGACTTGGTCATCTCACCTCTTTTCCGACTCGCAAGGCTTTCTACATTTTCAAACAAGAGTCAAAGGAGAAAAAGGGCGAAATTCCGTCTGAGAAATTCAGAGAGAACGTCACTAACTGAATAACAATGACATCTAAGCAGTCACAGTCCTAGCAGTCGGCATGATTTGCATTAGAAAGGCCATCCTGGCTTGCAGTCTATTAGTATGCATCAAGGAATCTGTTTCTTTCCTTCCCGCTTTTCAGCAATTTAAAACACGTTTGTTTTTCCTTCTAATAAAAGGAATAGTAGAACTTGTCGTTACTTTATTTATGACGCAAGTAATACAATTAAATTGGTTTCCATAGAAAAAGACGAAATATAATGTTTAATAAATCATCGTGTTTGATATTAATAAGATGTATTTAATTGCTATTATTTCATTGTTAACTTCTTTTACAAGTTCCGCAATCAATGCTTGGAAAAATAATTACTTAATATAATTATTTAATTTTAAAAGCTTGATTATAAAAGAAAAAAAAACATGGGTAGAAAATAAAACAGTAAGAAAATCTAATTTTAACCTAGTAGATGCAATCAAGCCAAAAGCAAACTTCGAATGCTTCATTTTGATGTGTTAATGCTTTGCTACTACACTGCAAAAAATAAACCACTGTTCTTACGGTATAGTACTGAAAGCCGAGGTTTCAGTTAAAACTGTAAAATGCATAGTAATAAACCGTAAAACTGTCAATTGTACAGGTTATTACTTTAAAACTAGCAAATTTACAGTTTATTGCAGTAAAATTAGCAATTTTAGTTTATTACTACAAAATTAGCTGCATTGTACTGTAAAAACAACAATATGATACTGGCAGCAGAGGTTCCAGTTTAAAACTAAAATGCGCAGTAATAAACTGTAAAACTAGCAATTTTAGTTTACCACTGTAAAACTAGAACTTTTACAGTTTATTACTGTAAAATTAACAATTTTACAGTTTACTACTATAAAATTACTATAAAGTCAGCTGTATTATACTTTTAAAACAGCATTTACTTTTTACAGTGTATGAAAGAAGTACCTTAAAATTAATAGCATTACACTACACATTAAAAAAGAAATAAGTATATTTATACTCTTATCAAATAGCGGAATTTAACGACTGTAAGAGTTTTAATTGACTGTTTTTATTCGCATGCATCCAATACAGCTGCTAGAATTAATTTCTATTTTTAATTTGTTTTACCTAAAATTGTATGCCACTTGTTATCCTGTCACAATATACTACGCGAAAGGAAACACATTTTAACTATTTTTGGCTACGTTAGGGATATTTCTTCGTCACACTCCCTTTTTTAACTGCATGATTTTTCAAAAAAAAAAACACTCTGTTTTCGGCTTGATATTCTCTTAGAAAACGGGCTTTGCTTTGGGGGGGGGGGACGTTATTATTATTATTTTAGTTTATTAATGTTTATTTATTTATTTTCAATTTCTTCATTTTATTTCAGTTTTTTTTATTCCTTTAATTTATTTCTTTCTTTTTAATTTATTTTATTTATTTTTATTTATATATTTTTCAAGGAGCTCTAAAAGAGCCTTTTTATTTCCTTTTCACGAGTAAACGCCGAGGTGAACTGGCTCAGATGTTCAACAGCATTATCATTTTTTTTTTTTAATTTTACATATGAAGCATTAAGAAGCAGAATGGTTTTAAAGCCAAAATTGAAAATTTGAAGATAACTAGTATAAATAGTAGGATAAACTCTCACCTATTTCCTGGCAAGAGGTAACAGTGCTGCAAAACTGCTTGAATCGGAAAAACTTTTCAATGGCTAAGGGTCTGAATACTGCAAGTGTTTTACTCAAAACTCTTCAGCCCACTTACATACGTTTGTTTTCACTGCCTCATATTAACTTTCCTTACTTTCTGCGTTATGAGTTGCTTGAAATAGTTTTCAGTTGTATGCTGTATCGGGAAAAAAAGATTTACTACCGTTGGTTTAACTGTTTTCCTTATTATTGACTCTTTTATTTAAACTGCCATCTTCCGAAAACCTGTGCAACATCGCGAACTATATTAAGATTAAAAATAGTAAAGTAATATGTCTCGTTGAAAAATGCACATTTGTGGATTTAAAATAAATTAAATCTCATAACAAAATATACTTTAAGATATTTTTATACATATACGATTCTGGATCATTGTTTGTAAAAAATAAACTACTTATTTGGAGGCCACGCATTACGTCCACTTTCTTGAACAAGAATACAGTGTTCCTCTTGCTAAAAAAATACATAAATTCTTTATTTTTAATATGCTTTCTCTTTAATTTAATGTTGTACTTTGAACTTTTAATTTGGAGCGTATCAAAACAAGTTCAATTAATCAATTCCTCTTTAGCAGTACAAAATGCATTTCTTTGATTAAATCTCAAATTCATTTTGTGTTGTTATGGAAACCATTAACAGCACATTTCATTCGTTTATTTTATTCTGATATAATTTATTTATTATTCTTTCCTTTTTTTACTATCATCAGTACCTTAAAAATACTTTCCTTTTTATTATTATTACTAGCTGCGTGGCCCGGCGTTGCACGGGCTGTAATGTAGTGAAGGCAGTTTGAGAAAACTACTCGCCACCAAGGCGGCTCGCCTTTAAAGTAATGAGGAAAGTTTAAACAGTTTACTCGCGGTCAAGGCGGCTCGCCTTTACAGTAGCGATGAAAGTTTCAATAAACTACTCGCCGCCAAGGCGGCTCGCCTTTAAAGTATCAAGGAAAAGTTTAATAAACTACTCCCCGCTAAAGCGGCTCGCTAAAAGGCTTTCCTGCATCACAGAATCAATCGAATTATTTGCACATGCTTCCTCAAAAATAAAGACGATGTCAAGTAGCGCATACTTAGCACTCTCCCTAAATAACAAATAAAATTCCTTTCCAAAAACAGTTATTTCCAAACCGCTTTTTTCCTGTAAAATTAATTGCAAAATTCTAAACGAAAAAGTTATTTTAATATTTGGATCGCAGCCAAAAAAAAGTCCCTTCTAAAAACAGCAATTGCAATTTTATTTAAAAACACATTTTCAAAATGGTACCAGAGAAAAAATATGTCATTAATAATTAGAATAAAAACAATTGTTAGAACTTTGTTATAACACGCATTCAAAATGACAATGGAAAAAAATAACACTCTTTCATTTTAAAAAGTTCAATTTAATTAACGTTTTAATTTAAAATCGCAACGGAAAGAAATAAATATCTTGGAGTTTTAAATAGTTCAATAATTTAATTAACGTTTTAATTCAAAATGGCAACGGTAAGAAAAAATGTCTTGGAAGTTTAATCCTTTATTAGGCTTAATCGCTTAAAATTTGACTACTTATTAATTGATATCTTCGCTAATTAAAATCGTATAATTATATAAATTGAAACTAATAAAGCCTGAAAAATTACCTATCTATCGGTACCTGGTTCGACTTTAAGTTCATTGGCGTTCAGGAGAAATAAGCGTGACATAGATAGATAGTTAGAAAGAAAGATAGAAAGAAAGAAAGAAAGATAGAAAGAAAGATAGATACTCGGTTTTTAATATAAGTAGATTATTATTATTATTATTATTACAAATATTTCTGTTAAGTTCAATAGTTCGTCATTTGAATATTTTAAACTATTTTATTTTTTTTATTTATTTAATTGGTTGGTTAGTTAGTAATTTTTTTCTTCTTATATATAACTATAAATATTTGAGCATAAATGAACTAAAATGTTTTCTAATGTCTAAAATGTCTGTAGTTTCTGGGAGATTTCAAACATGACTCGTTTAAGCGAAATATAGTAAATATGACTTTAAGATACATTTCATATCGTATGAGCATTATTATTATGAGTATTATTCGTACTTAGAGTTTTATAGACTAATCTAGATTCTGTAGAGTAAAATTGTTCAATAATTCTATAATGTGTGCTAATCTTATAACGTGTGCTACAATTGCTAAGAATTAAAATGAAATTTTAACTATCGTGTTATATATTTCCATTAATTTTCATCACGTTATTTCAAGCAAGATGTATATAAACTTTAGCGCCCTTCTATGCCCAAAAAAATTTCACTGCTTTCCATAAATGGTGAAAAATTATTTTTCACCCACAAAAAATCTGTGAAACTGGTTATTTCACATAATTTTCATAGCGCATGATAATAAACCAAAACTTGCATCATGTTCGTATTTTGTTTACAAGTACTTTCTACAGCAGCCAACAGTTTCAAGCAGAAGTTTAAAATATTTTGATACGCGAAAGAATGTTCAGCACTTTAAGACGACCCGAATGTCATTTGCTATGCGTATGAGAGAAAAGTTATTATTAATGCTCTGTCACATGGTTATAAATAAATTGTCTTGAATCGATGATATTTTAATGAGATATTGATTGTTACACATTATTGCAAATCGGTATCATCGACATCAGCCTTGTCAAGATAATCGAGTTATCGGATGAGAAATTATGTCCTTACTTAGTTATTACTGTTGATCGCATTAATCAATATTCGAAAGAATTATTAAGGACGCTATAAAAGGATTACTTAAAGTTGGAAAGAATTTATCAGAGAGAACAGTGCTAAAAGTAAAGTGCGTATCATTGAAAATATTTCCCAGTCAAATTTAGATATTTTGCAACTATCAAAATGATTCAAGAACACGAAATCATGCATATTATTTTTCATATGCATATTGAAGAGAAATATAGAGTATTAATGTTGATGCATACTCGTATATGCGTAAAAATGGTTTTCGAGTACTTACATTTACTGTAAAAAATGAATGCTGTTTTTACAGTATAATACAGCTAATTTTATAGTAATAAACTGTAAAAATTGTTAATTTTACAGTAATAAACCGTAAAATTTCTACTTTTACACCACTAAACTGTAAAATTGCCAATTTTACAGTAATAAACTGCAAAATTACTAATTTTATATTTTATTACCGTGCATTTTACAGTTTTAAACTGGAACATCTGCTGCCAGTATAATACAGCTAAGTTTGACGGCAATAAACTGTAAAATTTCTAACTCTACAGTAAGAAACTGTAAAATTGCTAGTTTTACGGTTTATTACTGTGATTTTACAGTTTTAAATGGAACCTCGTCTGCCAGAGTTATACTGTAAAAACAACAGTTCCTAATTTGCAGTGTTAAAATTAATTACTTTACGAATGATGTTTGGTGTTTTTTTTTCAACCATTTTTAAACGTTGTTGCTTGTTCAAGTAGAAAACTTGCATGGTTAGGAAAATCTGATTTATTGCCAAAGCATTTGTTGCCTGCATAATACAAATTTTATAACTTAAATACAGACGGGATTTAATTTTTTCCCCCTTGAAAATATGTAGTTAGTTCAGAAGGGAGGGATATAGGTACATTTTTCTGAACACATTTTTTAGTTATTTAGTTACATTATTTGCAAAGAAAGAGCTGGGGAAGCCAACCTTTTTATTTACATGATAGAAAATAAAAACGGGACTATGGAAAGAATTTTTAATTCTAGAATTTGAATTTAAAAGAATGGAAGTAGAATTTAAAAGAAGAAGTTCTTAAAATGTATGA
Source organism: Uloborus plumipes (assembly GCA_038373865.1). Taxonomy (NCBI): domain Eukaryota; kingdom Metazoa; phylum Arthropoda; class Arachnida; order Araneae; family Uloboridae; genus Uloborus; species Uloborus plumipes. The sequence continues at coordinate 9,391 of JAXGGA010011931.1, read as the reverse complement.
TAAGTTTTGCCTCAAACAAGTTTCCTTCTTATTTTTCCTGCTATCTTCGCTGTACTATCTTCTGCTAAGTTATGGTAAAAATAAATAAATTGTTTTTGTTTTTCAATATTTTTTTTAACAAATTTCTTAATGCTTTACACACACATAGTTTTTACTTATTTTTACATAGTTAAAAATTTGATAGTACGTGTATGTCAGGAAAATGAAACTTTATCAGGTATTTTTACCAAATTATGCTTTAAATCTTAATTTCAAAAAATCAAAGGTTTTGTTCAGAACTACAACGAGACTTTTAGTTATGAGATCAACATCGATTTTTTGTATTAATATGATTTTATAGCAATGCCATTTATGGCAAGAGTTCGGATTCCTTTGTTACTTCTGCACTAGCATATTTTTGAAAAAAAAAATGCATAATCATTTCAAATATTTAAAAAGTGAAGCTTAAATAGTTTTAAAGCAATATCAATTATACTTTTCTATCTAATACTTAAAAGGCATTTATCGTTAATTTATGCGTATTCCTACCAGCAATACTTGTAAGAAAGCTTTAAAAATTCAAGAACAGATTTTGGAAAAGGTTACACATAAACGCAAAAAAAGTAAAATATCAAATTGAACATTAGTAAAATTTCTCTGACATTAAATTTCAAACCTGAATATTAATCTTCTGTCTTGAATGTTAAATTAAATTCTTGGACGATTGATTTAAAAGCAATAGATAAAAAAAATATATTTGCTTAATTTATAAAATGCGAATTGATTTTGTCAATTTAAGGAAGAAAACGTAATTATGAACACTATCAAAAATAATTTGTCTCACAAATTACCTCATTCAATATCAAAAAGTTTTAAATGCATGCAATATACTGATGTAATTGGTAAATTTAATGACAAAAATTGCCGACAAAGAAGTACCCCTGGCTTGAGGTCTACATCTTTGTCGTTTACCGCTTAAAGTTTAAAACGATTCAAATTTGGAGCATAGAATCTCTAAATTTTTCGAACACCTTTTTGCCTTATGTGATTTTTTATTCTTTTTGACAATAAATATTTGGTTGCCGATAGATTTTTTTCCGTTTAAAAATAGTGAAAAATGCTAAAACTAAATAATAATAACAATAATAATAATAAAAATAGCAATTATAATAATGTTGGTGATAACGGGGGGATGATATTGACGATGAATGGTGATGGTGATTATGATGCTAATAATAAGAGGAAAATAAGAATAAAGAAACATATTACTATAGAAGATCTTTAACATATATAAAAGTCAATCGAAAATAAAAAAAAAATAACAACGCACCATTTAACATCTATTTACCAGTCTCTATAAAGGAGGGAGTAAATGTTACAAACTGTAAATATTTTATTTCTCACTACTTAGTGACTTAATTAGCATTTTCGAACAATTTTTAGTGATAATTTTCGAGATATGGAACCTAATATTTCTACTTTGTTTCTTTAATGTTTTAAGTTTTTCCCGTAGTATTTTTTAACAAAAAATGGGATCAAAGATGATATTCTGCATTTAAGTGAAAAAAAAAGCAATAGAAAAGCAAGAAAATTGCAATAAATAATTACTTTTTACCCAGAAAAAACATCTAAATATCTTCTTCAGCAATTTTAATTCCCAAGAAGACTGGGGATTTCAGATAAGATGTTGAAATCAATGGTTTTATTACCCGTGGAGTGACGACTCACTCAAATTTGAAAGCCAACCTTTGACCTTTAATAAAAATATTCATTTTTCTTGATATATAATCAATGAACCTTCTGTTGCTTTCTGGAACAGCAAATCACTTCCTTGTTATTGCTATCGTAAACTTTATTTTCCTGCCAAGTTTTAAAAATTGCTTTTTGATTTCACATAAAATGTGTTCTGCTTGGGGAAATTTCTGGAGCTGAAAATTCAGTTTCGTATCTTTTTCCTTCTTATCTTCTTCCAAAAAGTCAGATCTGTCATTTTTTCCATTTATGATTAAGTGATTAAAGTGATTTTTATGGTGATTATTACTAACCACTTTAATGATAATGAGTGGTTGTGATATGTTCTGTTTCTTGATATAGGTTGTGAGAGGTATTACAATATTTAATGACAGCAGTCTATCTGTTTATTGAAGAAAAGATAATCATTATAACGTGAAACCTTGCATAACATGTTGCAAATCTTAAGTCATGAGCTCTATGTAGGAAACAAAAAGTTCAGATTATGACAACCCACATTAAAAAACTTAACATATAATAATATATACTTAATATATACTTTACATGCAGAACTTTTAGAAGCTCGGACGATAATTTAGTCTGACCTGTTATGGGTTCTAAAGTCATAGAAATAAAGCTACCTACGCATATTCTGTATTACGGAAATATTTGAACAAAAAACAAACATAATAACAATACATTTCAATAACGCAACTTCGTCTTTTGATTACTGCCGATGAAAAACTCTATTGATCCAACGAGTGTTTCAAAAACCGAAATGTCATTACACGGAGGCTGCTTTACTTCATTTCGCTAAGATCGTAAGTTCCACTCCAAATCATCGCTGAATGCGTTCCTTCGCAAATAATTCATGCTCCAAAGGAAATTCGGAATTTAGGGGAGATGAGCGCTGGATTTCGGACTCATCCATAAGCAATGAGCACAGTAAGTGGCATTGAGTATACATTTGTTTACCATGGTAATTCAGTCCTGGCTGACAACTCTATTCCCTCCGGCGCGATTGTGTGGCTTACAAATAAATACGCCCTACTCCCTATTAACAGACTTCCCCTTCGCACTGGACTCGCTTAAATTAGTAACAAATAAGTGGTATTGATTTTCTGATTGATGCTTGAGTGTTTCAGTTGAATAAAAGGAAATTGAAACTATTGTAAATGATAAAAAGTCTGTGATGATCATTTGGATACGAAACATTTTCAATGTGATATCGCCTAATAATTCATCAGACATTTGACTCAAGCTTTTTTGTGACCTTTTCAAATAAGGTTACAAAAATCTTGTAGTAAGTACGCCCTACTCATATTAACAGACTTCCCCTTCGCACTGCACTCGCTTAAATTAGTAACAAATAAGTGGTACTGATTTTCTGATTGAGGCTTGAGCGTTTCAGTTGGATGAAAGGAAATCAAAAATTTGAAGCTATTTGGAATCGAAAAAAGTTTGTGATGATCATTTGGATACGAAACATTTTCATTGTGACATTGCCTAGTAACTCATCAAACAAGATTTCTTGTAACATTTTCAAATAAAACATGTTTAGTTAAGAAATTCGTAGAAAGCAAACTAAAATTTATTTTGCGTAGACAAGCGTGACTTTGATGATAACAAAAACAAAGGAATTTTTCGATGCCAAAACTTCTAGAACAAACAGACTAACACTAATACGTTTAAATAAGCCTCAGTTATGCTTTTATTTTATTAATTTATTTTATTCGTTTTTTTTTATTTTCATTTTATTTTATTTATTTTTATTATTTTATTTATTCGTTTTTTTATTTTTCATTTTATTTTATTTATTTTTATTGTGCTTATTTTTCTTTGATTTTAATTTCTCTAATTTAATTTTATTAACTTTTAGTTTATTTATTTAGTTTTTTTTCGCCTTGAATTTATTCATATTTCCGGCTTTTCTCTTTAATTTAAGAAAAAATTCTGCAGCCTGTTAAATCTTCCTTCCCTATTCATTCAATTTTATTTATTTCTTCTGTTTTAACTTTAACACCACAGTAGGCAAAGAAATGTCCAAGCCAACTGATTAAAGAAAAGATAAGAAAGCGCTCTCTTTTGTTTTATGTTAACATCATTGTTTTTCTGTGCAAAGTTCAAATTTACAAGACTTACACACATAGTTATTGATGTTAAGATACATTATTTACAAGACCTAATTTTAAACTTAGTTTTATATACACATAGTACATTTTAACATGAAGTGATTAAACAAATGAATGGGTAAAATGTGGTGAAAAAGAAATCAACTCTACTTATTACGACGACAGCATTTTGTGACACACATGACAAAAGAGAACAACGTTGTATCAAAAAGAAAATCCATGGGTTTTTTTTTAAGGCATTTTATGATTTACTACTTTTGCTGATAAAATATTGGTAATTTAAAATAAAAGTACTTAATAAAATAACACGAATTATATTTTGTCGTATAGATGGTGACAAAGGGTTTGTATTTATATTTTGCCTAGAGATCTACTTGCAATTTCTATGACAAAAAAGCACAATTTGGACATATTTAAACATATCTAAAAAGCGAAAGAAAAAAAAATCATTTTCCCTCCTGTCGATCATGTGACTAGACAATAGACAGTATAAGATATGATTTTAACACTTCATGATCAAAATGTTGTTAAAATAAAATCACTCGTTATTTCCGAAACACACATTACATAAATCCGTTCTCACTGTATGCACATCTATGAACTGTACAGTGTACACTTCAAAAAATGAACTGTTGTTTTTACAATAAATACTGGCAGTCACGGTTCCAATTTAAAACTGTAAAATGAACAGTAATAAACTGTAAAACTGGCAATTTTACAGTTTATTACCACAATTTTGTAATTTATTACCATAAAAATAGCTGTAATATACTGCCAAAAACAACAGTATAATACTGGCAGCAAAAGTTCCCATTTAAAACCATAAAATGCGCAGTAATAAACTAAAATAAGCAATGTTACAGTATATTACTTTAAAGCAGCAATTTTACAGTTAATTACTGTAAAAATTAGCAATTTTTAGTTTGTTACTATACAATTAGCAGTATTATACTGTAAAAACAACATTCATTTTTTACAGTGTACTTTTTGGCGCATCAAAATGTCTGAGGGAACAACGCGAGAACCATCTTCTAGTACTTCATGAGCTGCAGTGAATCAATAGTATCCATTTTGTCTATGCATATTGCTCTCTAAAGACTAGTAGCAAATGCAAAACTCACTGTATAAATGCATAAAAAGCAAAAGTGAATGAACATTCAGTGCCTTTTCTTTTACAGGCGAAAGGGGACCACGTAATGCATTCCTTTGTTACATTGTATTGCCATCACGTACCATTCCTCCACGGTTGAGGGGTATTTGGAAGTGCAGTCTTTTTAATTTTGTTTCTGACTTTGTCTTTCCGCTTACTTTAGCTTGCACATCTCTCTGTGTGTGCTCCTGCTATGAAAAGAAAGTTCCTTTCTCAAAAAATGTCATTAATGCAGAGCATTGCAACGAGCGATTCGTATTTTTTGAAGCGACGCGAGGTTTTAAGATATTGTAGTTGCAACATTTTAAAGCGAAGAACTTTGAAACGTAGAATTTTTTTCTTTTAGCATGGAAATTTCTGTATTTTGTCGTAAAACATAAAATCTACACCGCTCAAAAATGTCCTGAAGTTTTATAGAACAAAATACTGGCACCCTTGGTATTTGCAGACCGATTCACTATCCTCTATACAGAAAGGGGCTCTACTTGTGAGAGGGTATGGAGAATTATATACTTCACAACATAAGTCACGTAGTGTACAAATTGACTCTGTAGTCGCTTACTTTTTTCGGTACCATTTCCTGTCAACTATTTTCTCAACCGTAAACGATCCATTTTTCACATTAATAGCTACCCTCAAAATTTCCTGAATTTTTAAAAATGTATTGAACTAGTCAAACCACTGATCTTCACTAAGTCTCTTGGCAATGTTAATTTACCCAAGAACTAATTTTAAATTAGAAACTTTGCGATAGTATGTAATGTAATTAATAGCTTTATTTTTCTGACAAACCAGAGAATCACTTCGCAAAGAGCTGTTTTCCTTTCCATTTTTATTAAGTACGTTCTGTGACCGTTAAAAATTCCAATCTCTCTACTTCAACCTCAACTTCTTTGATCACCAAATCTTTAACTTATTTAGCTATTTTGTTTTTAATTGTTCAGCATCTATTTGAAACACTATGAAAATTAAAAGCAAATACTGCATTTTAACATTCTAAAAAATAAAGTACTCTGATGTAATAATGGTGATGACATGGTTTCAAAGAACGCTCTTAAAATGGCAAAAATAAAAACTTTAAAAAATGACAATTTACTTTATCTGATTTTGTTCTGGAGGAATTTCTAGTCCTTAAAATCATTTAAATATTTCTAGTGTACGCGTTCTTAAATTTTACTCAAGAAATAACTCTCCCTTGATCGAATAGGTCCTGTGATTTATAAACTTTCTTAATTCTGCTCTGGTAACATGTACCCATTTTCTATTTTAAGGCAGAAAAAACGCTCGCTTTAATTACAATATTATAGAGTTGTAAAGTTTCATATTTGTAATTGAACATACACTGCTCGACATTGAAAATGCAACACCAAGAAGGAGTGGTCAGAAATTGATGAAATTTGGTAAGAAGACAGAGACAGCATGGAACAATAAGTGATATTTATTTCAAAATAAATAAGCAAAATTTAGAGCGAGGACGGCGTCGGCTCAGTAAGAAGTAGGACCACCGCGGACAGCGATGCACGAAGAAACACGTCTAGGCATGGAGTCAATAAGCCTGCGGATGGTGTCCTGAGGGATGGCACTCCATTCCCTTTCAACCATTTGCCACAGTTCGTTCTCTGAACGAGGCAGTGGCAGGTTCTGCAAACGGCGTCCAATCACGTCCCACACATGTTCGATTGGTGATAAGTCAGGAGAGTATTGTGGCCAGGAAAGCATCTGTACACCTCGTAGAGCATGTTGGCTGATTCGAGCACTGTGAGGCGTTATCCTGTTGAAAAATTGCATTTGGCAGACCCTGAAGGTAGGGGATTGCCACCAGCCGCAGTACATTATCTACATATCGTTGGGCCGTCATAGTGGCCCCGAATACGAACTAGAGGTGATACGGAATTGTATGCAATAGCGCCCCAAACCATTATGCCACGTTGTCGCGCTGTGGGGCGTTCCACAGTTACTGCCGGATTCGATCTTTCTCCACGTCGACGCCACACACGTATGCGATGACTATCGCTGGACAAACAGAAGCGGGATTCATCTGAGAACACTACGGTTTGCCATTCTGCCATCCACGTCGCTCTGGTCCGGCACCATTCCAAACGCTGGAGTCTGTGCTGTGAGGTCAATGGCAGTCTTCTTAGCGGGAGCCGTGATTGCAGGCCACGTGCAACCAGTCGACGGGAAATGGTTCTGGTCGACACAGGAACATCCAGGGTACCTTGCACGTGCTGCAGAATCGACGTACAAGTGACTTGCGGGTCCTCCACAGCTTGTCGGTGAATCCGTCGATCCAAGCGGTCTGACGTCACTCTGGCTGCACCTGCACCCCTCAATGTGGCTACATTTCCTCTTTCCAACCATCTCCGACACAGCCGATGCACAGTGCTTACATCCATGTGGGTATCAGCTGCAATTTGACGTATGGACCAACCTCCCCTTCTCAGTCCGATCACCATACCCCTTGTAAAGTCGTCTATATGCTGGAAGTGTCTTCGTTGAGGACGGCGTGGCATTTCCTCCTATCACACGTATCCTTCGAGACAAAACCAAATTTCTCCGATAATTAGTCTGGCAGAAAAACCAACATGAACATAACCCACTTTTCAACTTCATTCTCTTATATCTTACTTCACGTGCGTCGGAGAGCTGCGCATTTCATATCATTTGCATAACTCAGTGACGTGCGTCTACGGTAAAATTTGCATGAATTTCTGACCACTCCTTCTTGGTGTTTTGTTTTCAATGTCGAGCAGTGTACTTCAATATGTTTACAGATACTTCATACCTTTCGGAATGCCCAGTATACTCATCATTTCTTTTAATATAATGAGGAGACGAGGCTCGAATAAAGTGCACACATTTTATGCATTCTGAAAAGTGAAATCAGCTTCCTACGAATAACGAATTGTGAAAATGAAACAAATACAGACAAAACAAGCAAACGAAAAAATTTTAAAATGCATGAAACCGCAACTTATGCACTGAAAACAAGCTACGTCATTGATTGAAATTACTACGCTACAAAGCAACGAAATTCTGCTCGTAACACTCTGCCAGAGCGCGCAATTTTGACTGATTTTTTTCTTTTCCTCCACCGACACTTAATCCCGCTACCCAAACGCGAATGCTGACTGGATAATGGCTGGTGCCTCCAGGAAAAGAAACGAGATTTCGACAGTCCAAGCGTCGAATTCCAAGCTCATGCATAAAGTATAAGAGGGAAGCGGCATTGGGTATTCATTTGTTTCCGACGAGAAAAGTATAGTGAGGCGACAGTTCCATTTCCTCTGATCCTCCGATTCCGGTTGACAAATGACGATGCGGATGGTCTACTGACAGCAGCTCTATTTGTTAGCGCAAACTTGTTTGCAGAGAAAAGCTGCCGTGGATAAAAATATCCCCGAAGCTACCGGCTAACGAATAATTTGGCATATCTTATGTAGTACTGTAAGCAGAAATTTGGTATTGTTTCTCTGAAATGGGAAATGTGTAGGAGATGTTTCTCCTTTGTCCACTTATTGAGAAATATCTATGAGAATTCAATTAAAATATTAGTTTGCACAAAATTTTATCCTGGAAAATGTTTTGAACAAACTATAAAATTAATAGCATAGTTTCTTAAAAACTATAACTGTAAACTTGTTTTTTTATAGGCTTATCAAACCATTTTCAATTGAATGTCAAAAAATTTAACTGAATGTAGTACATTTTTTGGAGTGTGAAATCCAAATATGTTTGCTTTTGTTCTACAGCGTTCAAGAAATAATGTATTCGCAAAATTTTTTTACTGAAATTTTCACCTAAGTTTTGACCTTTCACCACGTGCGTGTGTACCTATGAGCATACAAACAACCGAGTTAATTATCACGAGTTTCTCGTGATGTCTGTATGTATGTCTATATATATATATTAGGGTGATTCAAAAAAATTTTTTTTTTGAATTTCTTTGGTCTTACCCCGCAGTTTTTTTACACTATTTATGAATGTGATGTATGTAAAATTTTAGCTCAATTGAATAATATTTAGAGGTCGCTCAACGCGATCGAATTCTGTTGAAAATTAGAAATTTTGAGAGTTGGAGTAAATAACTTCATTACCCGAAATAATAGTGTTCTTCACATAAAATGGAATAATTTAAAATGTAAGCTTACTCTATTAAGTAATTAGTCAATAAAATAATAGCTCAAAGTGAGTTGTAACGACCCTCCCTGCTCCAAAGCTGCATCATCTCTTACCTGAGTTTGGGTAGAAAATGTAGCTGCAAGCTCGGGCTGTGGTTTCAGTTTTCTTTCAGGTGTTTGAGGTGTATGAGTTTATTCAGCTAAAACACCTAGCATTCACTCTAGACAGGGCCCAATATAAGTAACAGAAAGTCACTTTGATAGTAGCTGCTACAGTA
>JAXGGA010011930.1:0-40615 GCA_038373865.1 Uloborus plumipes | reverse complement strand
CTCATTGTTAAGTGGAGGAATTGGATCTTACTACGCAGTGATGGGTTTTGTAGGAGGAAAATGATGGCTCCAATAACGATGCTAAAAGCACCAAAAGACCGAGACAGCTTCATGGGAAAATAACTGAGACGGTCTTTCAAGTAGATACGGAAGTTTTTGTTATTTCAGTTGAGATTGGAGAATTTAATTTTGATTTAGAAAAGTCCCGATTTTTTTTTTTTTTTCAAAATTATTATTTTATAATATTGGGGGTCTTCTGGTGATTTGAAAATATTGGGGGGGACATGTCCCCCTTGTCCCCCCCGCCAACGACGCCCGTGGACACAGGGTTCGTACACAATTCTTTAAAAAAAATTCAAGGACTTTTAAGGACTTTCAAGGACTAAAAAATCCAAAAAATAAGGACCTCAAAATAATTAATAACAAATTGGCCTATACATTTTCAACATTTCCAAATGTTTCTTTTTTTTAAATTCAATTAGAGGATGATGCACAGTACAGAACATAAAAGATAAATTAAAAATATAACCAAAAAAAAAAAAAAAGGCCTAAAAGTTTCCCGCAATAACAAAACAGAAAGAAAAATCTGAAACTGAAAATCACATTACATATCTTTTAATTCCAAACTTTTCTCTGATAATTTTACATCCAAAGATCTTATTACAATTTCTTTTTCACTTAGTGTTTTTCTTAGTTCATGTGATTGCATAAACAAGTTAATGTCCTTAGTTTTTTCGGCCTCATCTGCCTACTGATTAGCTTTTGCATTTGACTCCATAATGTCTTTTTGAAGAAACATTTCCTTCTTTCTTAAAAAAATTACTTCTTCCTCTAATGCTTTTCGTTAAAAAGAATAAAAAGTCAACTTACTTTTCATACGAATTTTGAGTGCCCATTCTTCTATGCTAGAAATATGCAATTGAGTCATACACATTCGGCAGTAAGCTTTAGGAGGATCTTTATCCGTCTCAATCTAGTTTTTATATTCTTCCCGCTCCAGCCACAGTTTATTAAGTATGCATTTTTCACGCATGTTAAAGCTAAAAATTGACAATCACGACCAAACCAATAACATTTCATGTTGATCACTACAAACACATGGGAGAGTAATTTCCAAGTGCAAGTTCAGGAAACGAGTGCGGGATCGGAACAAAGGGGTGCTTCTCAGGAGGGGTGAGCGTGTTTACTCCTTAGACCACTCGGTGGGGGGGGGGAAGCATCATGTGGGAAGCCGTAAGCGTTCGACTAACGTAGCTCACTTTCTTATCAGTTATTTAAATTTGACCTATTGTGTTCCTGATTTGGCACCTGCATCGATGGATATGGATTCCTAGAACAGGAGCAGAGCTGCCCCCCCCCCTCTTCATTCTGAATAGAGTTCCTGGAACGAAGTGCGGCTGAAGCGGAAATATCGTACTTGTAACCCTGCCGTGTAGAAATCGCTCTAATCGAAAAACGGCAATCTGATTTTTTGAAATAAGGGCAGAGTAAAAATAAGGACTTGGGACATTAAAATAAGGACTTTTAAGCACTTTTAAGGCTAAATAAAAAAATAAGGACTTATAAGGACTTTCAAGGACCCGTACGAACCCTGTGACATATCAATATTGGTTTCGTCTTGTAAAATCAAGATTGCACAAAGATTGTTATAACAATCTTTATGCAATCTTGCCTATATATTGACACAACAATATTGATTTCATCTCGCAATGTCAAGATTGCATAAATCTTGTCAGCGTCAAGATGTTCTTGATATCTCATTGTCGCCGTCAAGATCATTAGCACGCACAATAGGAGAGAGGCGCATGCGCGGAGTTTTACCCAGCATTCCGGTTTTTTCCTTCTTCAACGCGAAGCGAGCGCTGCATGTGGAGACGTGGATACGATTTAGGCTTCGTTAAAATTCGGTTGCTTCATTGTTGTGTGCAATATTATTGTTTTAGAGTTATTAATTTATGATCCTATTACTGCATTTCTTCGATGACACAGTGCTATACAATCCATATCGCGGCCGATTAGCGATCAATTGCAGAAATGGGTGAGAATAAAGATTTTCGTCCCTAAACGTGGCTGACAACAAGGAATTACATGCAAAGATTTTATCATAATCACTCTTCAAGCTCACGAGTAAGCTAAATTTTATTCATTAACTATTTATGTTATTCTTTAAGATAAATTGATTTTTTGTCTAAGCAGTATTTTTAAAGCTGACATCTAGAATGTAGCTTGAATTTTTTGTTGATTATCTCGGTACAATTAATGCTCCTCAATCCTAACTTTTTATGTCTTTGTGGTAAAGAATCATAAATTTAAAAATAAATCAAATATTGCACCATCATGCCCACTTCTATTAAGCATTAATAATAATAATAAGAAGAAGTAGAAGAAAGAATTAATATTGATCGCAAAAAAATTCAATTAAAACAAATTTTAAAAAATTTCAATTAAAAAAAATAAAGTTATAACTAAGTGCTTAACACTTTTTTCTGAAGTCTACAAGCTTAAATGAAACATCAGATTTAAGATGTAAAGTTTAATCTGAAGTTAATGTAGACATTTTCATTAAATACAATTAAATTGCAAACAGAATAAACAAAAATATCTTCATGTGAATTTCCGATCATGTGTCAGCCTTAAAAATATTTTTCAGCTAGAAAAATAATCAATAGTGAAGAGTAACAGAAATAGTTTAAGAATGAAATTTAATTCGTGAATTTGAAGTGAAAATAACAAATAAATAAAGAAATAAAACGCCTTGCATACAAATTGTCATGACAAGAAAAACCCAAGATCTTGATATTTTCTTGTTATAACAATCTTTATGCAAGATTACAAAAGCAATATCATCTTGCATAGAGATTGTCATGACAAGAAAATATCAAGATCTTGATATTCTCTTGTTATAACAATCTTTATGCAAGATTGCATATCAAGAAAATAACAACCTATCTTGTTATTTTCTTGATATTAGGTTGCATGCTCCTTGTCAGACAATCTTGTGGCAAGACTCTGACAATCGAAAATCAGTAACATAACAATCTTGAGGCAAGATTGATGCAAGATTGCCTTCTTGACACGTCAATCTTGATGCAATCTTGAGGCAAGAAGTTTTGCTTGCTGGGATCAAAGTTATCCTAACTGAAAAAATTAACTGCAAGAGTGAAGGTTTTCATGGCCGGTCGGCCGGTGTCAATAATATTTGAAGCTGCTGGGCTGTTGCACCATGGTCTGAGTAGAGTTGATCCAAACGTTTTGGCCGCATCTACGCCGGCCATCTTCAGTGGCGTTGACGAAGCTTCCAAGGAAGATTTCTCTCGACGACTGATACAGTTCTCAAAGTGTTTGCAGTATTTATCAGGGAAGTGCCCTCTTCCTCCTGGTCTGCAATTAGCCAATGAATGTTTGTGCTCCTCGTTCCTGGTTGGCTGAAGCTCGGCCAGCTTCAGAGGAATCTTCCCTGGGAGCTTCCTCAACACTACTGAAGATGGCCACCCATGGGCGTCGCTGCCTGCTGAACATTGGGGGGGACTTTGGAAAAATAGAAATACTAGGAAAAATTCATGTTTTTTAAAAACATGTTTAGCCTTTGTAAAGACCAATGAACATTGCAATTTTCAAATAAAGACCACAAGGAGTAAATATTCTGACCCGTAGCGGGGAGAAAAAATTGGGGGGGGGGGGGGGTATGAAATTGCCGACCCCTCATTAATTTCAAACAGAAGGGGGAAACTTCATTAATTTCAAACCCCAGAATGGGTCCAACATATTTTCTAAGAGGGAAGTCATAACTAGATCAGAGAGTTGAGAATGTGTTCCTAATCATAAGTATATTATTTAGACAGAAGTAAGGAGGTACGGCGGTTTCTCCCCCGGATATTTTTTGGAATTTGTGGTCTTAAAAATGCATTTTAAACGATCTTTGGTAATGTTATGGGAGAATAGGTTCGAGTGCGCTCATCCGTCCATTTTTCGATATCGAAACATTAAAAAATCCATTATTAACTGATTGTGCTATGGAAAGAGGGGATCTGGGATTTTTTCGAAATTGTATTGCTAAAAACGCAATTTTAGACTATCTTTGCAGATAATACGCAGATTAGAGATTCGAGTTCCCTCTTTTCAGAAAATTATCTCTGAAAAATGTATTCTAAACAATTTTTGGCCATGGTAGTAGTTGAAAGAGGCGCTTCTCTGGATATTTTTGGATATTGAAATTTAAAAACACAAGTATAGAAGATTATATCCGATTGTTTTAGGGAAAGGGAGGTCCGGAATTCTCCCCTGGAACTGTTTTTGAAAATGTAACTTTAAAAACGCAGTTTTAGACTATCTGCGTAGATGTTAGGAGAGTGGAGATTTAGGGCCCACCCTTGAACTTTTTCAAAATTGAAGGGTCATCTTTGATAATTTTAAGAGGACAGACAAATATTCAAAAAGCGTTATTTCAGTTGACTTTCAATGATGTTAGGGCAGGAATTTTTAAGAACTCTCTGTCGGAAACAAAAGTTTAAGCCCTTTAGAACGAAATATAGGACGATCTTAAACGTTGTTGACAAAAGACAGAGGGGAAGGGAGACGCCTCCTTTTTTAACGAAAGATATGTTTATTCAAGCTGAAGCAGCAAAATAAATAAACAAAAAACCAAAAAAAAAGAGTTATACTCCCACATCTCACATTTTATGCTCACGTTACAGTATTCAAAATTCATGCATTTGATCAATAACAATGCAAAAGCTTAATTTAGTGCTTGAAGAAAAATTAATGTTTTTCATCCTGCTTTATCACGTCATAATTTTTACTTTTGATAAAAACAAATAATTAATAAAAACGATTAAATATAAGTTTTCAGGGAGAAGACTGTCTAAAAAGTTCTGACTTCTTAATATGCAGTGTAATATGCCAGGAAAAAAAATCCCTTAATAATTATTCATCTAGCATTTTAATCAACAATATGTGAGAAATCTTTCTAATATTATTTTTTTTATTTAGTTAATTTTTATTATTGTTTCTTACCCTCTCCTTCATAAAAGCATTTGTTTTGCTTCAATTGTGCCTATGCTAAGAACGATGCTTTCACCTAATTTTGAAAGTTCTATTTTGAAATTTATATGTCTCAGTTAAAAACTAGGTTTGAAAATTTCAATTAAAAATAATTTGTATGAATAGTAACTTGCTTTTTTTAATGATAATTCAGTTCTTTTTACAAATTTTCATGGAAATGCAGCGATTAAATATTTTGTCGGTCCCAACTTTTTAAAAAGAATTTAGTTATCCAAATAATACTCAACTAAACAAGCCTTATTATTTCATCACGTAAAAGATAAAACAGAATATTTTTCACATAAACTGTTTCTTAGTTATTTGAAAATATAATTCTAACTTAGAATAAAAATTGCTAATATTGCTAATATTGAACATTTTCTTTGCAACTCAAATTTCATAAAAATGTATATCAATTAGTAACTGAAAAAATAAGAAAAACTAGTAAGCAAACAGGAAAATACAGGTAATTTTCTCTTGTTGTGTATTATTTAACTTGCTCAAAAATTTAAATTACTTCGATAAAAAAATAAGGATCTTAATACTGATTAGTATATACTCATCGAAAATATTCCAATCAAATATCTTGTAATGTTCATTGTAAATAAATACGACTAAGCATTTCAGCTAAAAATCAGTTTAGTATAAAACTCTATATAAAGTCTACATATGTTAGGGAGTATCATTAAAGGGCACACAAGGACGGATACAAGGGAGGGGCGATGGAGGCGATCACCCCCTTTTTTGAGGACCTCTCCACCGGTAGTTTTTCTCTCGCGATGCTGAAACTTTTTAGACAAGTTTTAAATGTTGGGGGAAGAAGATTTGGGCCTCTACCCCAGAAATATTTTGGAATTCAAGTCCGAAATTTTTGTGATTAATATTTGGGAACCAGTATACATAATAAAAGTAAGTTATAAAGACCAATTGCCCTTCCCTTGAAAATTCCTAGATTCGCCCTTGTGGGCACATTAGTATTTCCTTCTATGCATAAGCAATTTGTGATACTGATGTCTTAAAAATCGCTCCGTGCTAATTCTTACCCAGGGCCGCCGCTACCAGCGATGGGCGCCGGTACCAATTTTAATGTCGGGCCCCCATACAAGCCCCCCCCCCCCAAATGCTCACACCATGTCGCTAAACACGTGGACACATTAGTGCCTCTCTTGAAGCCCCTTCCTCTCTGGGGGGTCTACAGATGATCAGAGAGGGATTTTTTAGTGCCCATTGTAATGCAGCTGTGTGGACACAGTGTCTTCTTTCCTCGTTAAGAAGAGTGCAATAAAAGAGGGTGGTCTTATCTGGGACAGAATCATGAGAAGTATTTGAAATGGGGAAAAGTGCACAAAAGGAAATTTATTTCTTAGATAGCAAGCTGTCACGTTTCCTAATTTTTAAGCCACGTTCTCAAAGGAGCTAATTCTAATATAATTTGTTTTTGCAAAAGAAGATATATCACACTTTTCTAGTGTTGTATATTCGGCGTTGTAATATATTGAATGAAAATCTTGAGGGGGACTTTTTTTCTGTTTGGTTCAAGAATACAAACCCCAAGG
Source organism: Uloborus plumipes (assembly GCA_038373865.1). Taxonomy (NCBI): domain Eukaryota; kingdom Metazoa; phylum Arthropoda; class Arachnida; order Araneae; family Uloboridae; genus Uloborus; species Uloborus plumipes. The sequence goes on along the minus strand of JAXGGA010011930.1, from coordinate 34,019 downwards.
TCTATTTATTATTTCCAATGCCCCGTCGAGTAGGTGGGTGGTCGGGAAAAGGGAAAGTGTCAATTGTTGAATGGAGGGATTGGATCTTCTTATTTCCACGTTTTAACGGGTTTTGTTACTAGAAGAAAAATAATTGCTCTGGTAAGGATGGCATAAAACGCATAAAGCCCACAGTAGGAAACTGATTAATTCACAGATGGTTCATCAAGTGCAATATAGAGACGGAAGTTTTTATAATTTTAGTTCGGGCTGTAATTCTAATTTAATTTTGATACATAAATGATACCTAGTTCTGACCTTTTTTTTTTCCCCTCAAGTGTAAGAATTCTAAAATATTGCGAGGAACTTTTCCTCAGTTCAAAATATTGGGGGGGGACATGTCCCCCTCATCCCCCTCGCCAACGACGCCAGTGTGGCCACCGCAGATGCAGCCGAAACGTTTCAATCAACTCTACTCAGACCACCGCAGAACAGCCCGGACTTTTCAAACATTATTGACAATATTAACTGTTTAAGTAACCCCTTATGCTTCATTCGTAATACACATGAGAACTAAGTACATCATAAATGTTTACATAAAAATAACTTCAGTGTTTATAATGAATGACTATTGATGTATAAATAAATAGCGGTAAAAAATCAGCAAATTATAAAATTGAGGCACACCATTTTAATGCAAAAAAAATCATTCATCAATGTTTGAAATATACTCACAAATTGCTTCATATTGTGGGCTGAAATCACAGCAAAGGACCCCTAAATCATGAGCATCAGTTATGGATGTTAAACATTTTCCATGACCATAGCGAGCATCCCATAATGAAATATCACCAGCTGTTGAGCATGAAAGCAAGAAAGCACCATCTGGGGAAAATGCCAAAGCCATAATCATAGCTTCATGTCTTTCAAGAACTCTAAGCAAAGTAAAGAGCAGTTGTAGGAAAAAAATCATAAAGAAATTTAAAGAGCAATAATAAACACATCTGATAATGCGAATATAGCATACCTAATTGCTGACTTAGTAGCAACATCCCATAAAAATACTTTTTCATCATCACCACCAGTTGCAAGCATTGCACCAGTAGGAGAAAATGAGCAAACTCGAATAGGAGAGCCACTTGAATGTTTCATTTCACATACTTTCATTCCATCCTGGAAGAAAAGAGGGAGCAGGGCTTTAAAATTAACATTGCATGTCCATAAAACTGGGAAATATTAAAAGAAATTTAGACACATTAAAAATATATTACAATAAACATACAAGCAAAGACAAAATTTCTTTTAAACAGACACTTTTTTGATATAAACTGAAATAAGCAAAAAAATTAACAACTTGTAGTTTGTAGCCTGTAAGGAAAAATTAAGAGCTGAAAATTGCATTTATATTTAAGTTTATAATTTTAATTCAGATATACTAGATCATTTTCTACAGCAGTAATTATTTTTCTCGAGCAAAATTTTATGATATACTTTGATTTTTTCTTGTCAATTTTTTTATGTTTAATATTTCTACAGATAGAAGATAATCAGTCTGGGTTTTTTTTTCTTTTTGAATATAAATCACGTTTTTTCATTGGAATTTTTTTAATCTTGTGGGTTTAGTTTTCCACACCATCAAATTTGTTGTAAAACAATGAGCACTGCAAGCAAAAAGAAATGTAGCAATTATGTTGAAAAACAAAAAGCTACAGAACCCGTGAATTTCAGAAGAAAAACTTTTTCACACAGATATTGGTTAACACTGCAAAGGACCGGTCTGCTGAAACAGCCCAGGAAATTCCATCAGATTGGTCTTTAACTCAAGCCTCCTCCAAAATCATGTAGGTTCAACAATTTTTTAAGAAAAAAGCAAGTTTAAAACGAAAAAAAAGATTGCCCTCTCCCTTTCCTCTCACGCCCATCACACAATACAACTTTTTCGTAGGGCTTTAGCCTACTTCTAGTTTATTTTTCATTTACTAATAGAATAATTTTGGTCACACTGTAACTGACTGTGCAATCTTTTAGTACCTCTTTCTAGTTCATAATTTTTCTGATCTGTTACATAAGCTCCCCAAACAGTCCAAAGATTACATAAGTATGCAGCACTATGGTATTGTTTAGTTCCACTGGTTTTTAACCCCTCCCCCCCCTCAAAAGTTTGGTTTGGATTAGAAAAACCTATTGTTCAGTTTGAAATTTGCTAGTGAAATTTTCTCCTATCGAATCTTTCTTTCCAACATTATTTAAAGTATACTTTAGATATAATTGTGCTTTTCTAACTAAAATTAGTTGCACTGACTTTTTCTTTTCAGATACTAGAATGTTGAGTAAAACACTTTTCACAAAAACATTATATTTGACAAAAATGAAATAAATGTTCACAGAAATAATAAATAAGATAAAAATTTCCATTTCTTATTCTCTTCCCATTTTTGTATTCAGTTAAACTCATGAAAAAAAAAAAGTTACTCAGAGATGTAAGTAGTGTACTTTGAGCACAGTAATTCAGGGTATTTTTGAGCTAGTCTGGATAACTTTGCACCACTTCATATTTTTTATAGTATAGTAAACTTTAATATTATAAAGAGCAGAAATCTTATTTTATGACCTACCCAAAAGAATGCATCACAGGGACTTCATATTTTAAAGTTTATTTGACACATAAATAAAAATTAGAAGTGGTGCATAGTTATCCAGACTGGCTCAAAGACACAATGAATGATTGTACTTAAGAACAAATATTTTTACAATACAATCAAAAATATTAAATGGAAACTCTTACCCATACACTCCAAAGAATAACTTTTCCATCAGTTGAACAAGATGCTAAAAGGGTCCCAAAAGGAGAGAAACGAACACAATTTACCCCATAAGTATGTCCTAAAAGTGGTGAAAATTCTGCCTCTGTAAAATGTCCATTTGAACTGCAGACCCAAATTTTAATAGTTTTATCACTGGAACAGGTAGCTAAATAATCTCCCATAAAATCACAGCCAGTGATATCACTGGTATGACCTTCTAACACTTGAACTATTTGATTTGTACTCATTACTTGGCACCTATAGAAAATAAATGGTTTATAATTAAACATGGCTAAATTACATGTTATTCAAATAAGACAAAAGTATTGCTTAAAATCTTCAAAACCCTAAAAATGTAGAATGAAATTTCATTCTGCAGAGACATGCTACTTTAAAACGTTTTCATCAGAAAAAGTTTTTTGTTAAATTAATATATTTATTTTAAAGGAGATGGTGCCATATTTCTGATATGAGAGGCAAATATGCAGCACTTTTCAGAAAACAAATTTTCATTTCGAAATTTAACTTATAATTTTAAAATTAAGAGATCTGGTTCTTATTTTATTTTTATATATAGAGGATTTTTACACACTTGCAATCTGATTTAAAAGTTTAAAAAACATAGCAAGGCTGTCTACTGAGTTACTGTACTAAAAACAGTTTGCCTTTTAAATCAAAAATTCTCTGGCAACTATTTTTAGTCACTAGGTTTAGAAAATAATTTCAAAAATATTGTCCTAAATACGAGGCGCGTTCAAAAAGTAAGGGCCGTTTGGTCACAGAAAAAAATATACACAAAAGGAAAAAAAAATTATTTCATATTTTGTTCGGTACAAACTTACTTTAATTCTCTAGATAATCGTCGTTCACTTCTAAGCATTTTTCGTACCGCTGCATCAGCTTCTTTAACCCCTCTGCGTAGAAACTTGCCGCCTGAGAATTGAACCAGTTGACAAGCGTTTTTGAGTCCCTCTTTGGTTTCAAAATGTTGTCTACCTAGCTGCTGTTTAAAATGTGTAAGAGGAAGTAGTCGCTAGGTGCAAGATCGGGACTGTATGATGAGTGGTCAAAAAGTTCTCTTGGTTTTGGCAGCAGTGTGAGGATGTGCGTTATCAGGGAGGAAGATTATGCCTGATGACAATTCCCAACGGCGTTTGTTTTGAATCGCACGCCTTAATTTGTCCACGAATCACAAAATGCAATTCACAGTTGGCGGGATCAACGATTTTCGTGGCCATTGTTCTTTGGTTTCACGGACAACAATACGACTTCAGAAATTAAATAAATGACGTTTTAGCTTCACAATGAGTCAGTTAATGGCCCAGCAGTAGTAAAACTGTTTCGAAGAGCCATTATTTAAATACAAGCAAACGGCCCTTACTTTTTGAACGCGCCTCGTATTTCTTCAATTTTAGTGTACACGTCAGAATAATGAATTGATATTTTAATTTAAAAAAAACCTAGGTCGGTTGTATACGTATATCAGTTGCAGAAACTATTCACAGTGCAGATAGACTAGAGTATTGTGAGGCAAGGCGTAATTTTAAGTATTTGGTACGGATTCAGAAGAGATAATTGGAACAAACAAAAGCTAGCAGCTAACATTAACAGGAATTCAAAGAGATTTTTTGTCTACACTAATTCTGGGAAAGTTTGAAATAGTCAAATTGGGCTACTAGTTGATGAGCATTGAGCAGAACATGAGGGATGTTGCTAATGTTTCAAATAACTTGTTTTCCAGTGTGTTTAATGATAACTGTGTCTCAATAGTTGACACAAGCAAGACACAAATTACTATACAATTTGAGGATTTTGTATTTTCCAGGGAGTACATGTTACTTCATTTGGAAAAAATTAAAGCAACTAAAACTATAGGGACAGATAGTATTTATCCTAAAATTATAGTGGAATGTCAGAGGAATTAGTAGATATTACTGTAAATATTTTCAATGCTTTGTACAACTCAGGGACAGTGCCAGACGACTGGAAACTAGCTAACATTATACCGCTCTTCAAGAAAGGGTCCAGAGGTAATGCAGGAAATTATAGACCTGTGAGTCTGACTTCAGTGATTCATAAAATTTTTGAAACGTTGATAAAAATTAAGATTATGAATTTCTTAGAAAATAATGGTCTGTTCATTTGTTTTCAGTATGGTTTCAGCAGGCCCGTCATTTCAAGTTTTTCCAGGGGTAAAAACACAATACAATTTCACCAGAAAACAACAAAAACCACGCCCACATATATGCAAATACATTGATTTCTCAAAGTCAGGGGGAGGGCAATAGACCCCCCCCCCCTAGGTTTCAGGAAAGATAAATTGTGTGCTACTAATGTACTACATTTCTGCGACAAAGTTATCATGCAGTGGCGTACATAACGCCCCCGCAACCCCCGCGGCACGGGGGGGGGGCGCAAGAGGTTTGAGGGCGCCCAATCCAGAAAAATAGCACTAAAGGATACACAGGGAAAATATTTTTTGCATTTTAATAAGGGGGTGGGGGGCGCACTTACAAATCTTGCTGGGGAGCGCAACTTAGTCTATGTACGCTACTGTTATCATGGCTTTAGATAACAAAAAGTGTGTAGATGTTGTTTACATTGACTTTCAAAAAGCATTTGGGTACAGCATTTTGCGCTGCTCAGTAAATTAGCTGATATAGGTATAGGAGGAAAATTTTAGTTTGGAGTAGAAATTGGCTGACAGGAAGGAAATAAAAAGTAGTTGTAAGAGGTAACCATTCTAATTGGAGTGAGGTTTTAAGGGGGTCCCTCAAAGATTGGTTTTAGGCTCCCTTTTGTTTATTATTTTATAAATGACATTCATGAAAATGTTTCTGCAACATGAATTGTTTTACTGATGACATCAAAGTTATAGGGGTTGTAGGCAATGATGAACAAGTAAATCAGCTGCAAGAGGATGTGGATCATATTACTTAGTGAGCAGACAAGTGGGGTATGGCAGTTAATGTTGGGAAATGTCAAGAACTGCATTTAGGGTATGGAAATAAGTGTACAAGTTGTTATTTACAGGGTTCAGTCATTAGTGAGGCAGACATTTTTATGGATCTAGGTGTCTCAATAAATCAGGAGTCAATTTCAAACAAGGTTCACAAGATCTATTTCAAACAATGTTCACCAAAGCGGGCCCAGCCCCCCCCCCCCCCACCAAAAAAAAAACGGGTTTTCACAGGAGGGCCCACTTGAAAAACCTCTATGTCGGTAAAGTGTTTTTTTTTTTTTTTTTCAAATTTTACATTTATGCCAGAAGCTAAATATTTCAACGATTTGAATCAATATCAAGTCCAATTGGCATGGATTAATTTAGTTATGATACTTAGCTAGTTATAATATATATACTTGGTCAACACTTAGTTCATAAATTGCAATTTTCCTTTCTGGAAAACATATTAATTTGTTAGTTTATTTATTAGACATTAAAACTACATTCGAATTTCACATATTTTATTTTTGAAAGAATCCTTTAATAAACTTTAACAGCAAATGTCTCTTTTAATTGCTACTTAAAGCAAGGTTGTCAAGTGCAAAAGTTACTTTACAGCAGGGTGGCTATAAGTAGTCAAATTGTGTGACGATTCTCTTATTCCTTAAACTCTAACCATGCACACCTGACTATTCATAGCATGTTCCCACATTATTATATGCAAGGTTTATTATATGATTTGAAAAATTACACATTTTAACAGTTTAAAATTTTATTTCTAACTTTTCTAGCGAACAAAGTAAAAAATACTTGGTGTTATTCATGCTTATGGTTTATGCTGCCCCCTTTATCTTAAAACGTAGTCATAAGTTATGTGAACTAACTGTAGAAAATATATTTCTACATAGTATATTATGAGATTACAATGAGCAAAATATATTCAAAATGTTACTCACATAATTTTTTTCTGAATAGAGGGCAATGTTTTCATCTTAAAAGGTCACATTTCAGAGGTGAAAATCATATAAATATAAAATTTTTTTTTAATTTTATATCTAGCTCAATGTAGGGGCATCCCGAACTTAAAATATTTATAACTCAAAAATGGCGAAAAACTCAATTTATCAAATAAAACTTCAAATTTAATCAATTGATAAAATACGAATGTGCACACATACAAACATTTAACAAAATTAGCCATTAGCCATTTTAAGGGGGTATTTTTGGAAAGGGTGCCATTTTAAGATGAAAACCTGGGTGCTGTAAGATTTTTTTTTTAAATATGTGTCCTTAAAATACCATTTTAGGCTACATTTGGTCACTTAGGGGGTCATGACCCTCATAACCCCTCCCCTACCCCCTTCTGGATCCATGCCGGCTTAAACATGAAGTATCATATAATGAAATAAGGCATTAACGTCAATAAATAAACTATCATTCGTTAATTGTAATATCATAACAAACTTAATAATAAAATTGAGCTTGTTATGACATTAATGTATAAAAAAAGTAAAAGCTGTTTTTTTTTTTTTCAGTTCAAGATTTGTTCACTCTGTTTTCATTTTATTTACTATTTAATTGGACTGCTAACTGAAACGTCTTGTGGTTTTATGATATTGTAACGAGTCCGTAGCACCTTCAACTTTCTTAAATGAGCATTCCAATCTTGAGGAAGTAACCATAAATTTATTTACAAGTATGTATACTTATTTACAATAGGAGCAGGAAACAACTGCTAAACATCCAGCAATTAGGTAACAAACAGTACACTGTACTTTCAATAGTAACTCAGCACCATGTATCTAACGTGAACAGTAATTAAGAAATTACAAAAGCAAAAAAATTCGCCCGAGCGAATAAAAATGAGCCTCTCAGAAATCAAATCTGAGAAAAACTCACTAACTGTGTTCAAGGCAGTCGGACAGCTATTTATACTCGGAAGGAAATTTCTACAATGTTCTAGCAAAATCCGGAGTGTTCGTTCATTCACAAACTTAAATAATCCATTCAAGAAAATTCTAGTAATAAAAAAGAAAAACCTACAACCTTGCAGCTCAGCGCGAAAATGTCTTCATGCTTATTAAATGTAGGGCAAGTGTAAAAACTACAAATTGTTACAGGGCCGGTACACAAATGATAAAAGTGATATCTTCAGATACTTTTGCAACATGTCGCCAGATAAAACCAAAACTAGTGAAAATGATGCAAGGCAGGAAAAACAACAACTATTTACAAGATTTGTAACAATATGTTTCCAAATATGTACTATATATATTTTTAAATAGTTAAATCTTTATCTTATAAATCATACAATTCTTAAATTAAATAGTGGGTTAAATGCAGAAATACACATTTTTACTATTTTATCAAATGTATTAAATTGCCATTTGCTCAATTTAACAAAAGGACTTTCTATGCAAGATTTTTTTTTAATATTTATAAAATTTACCTTCCTAACCTGTTGTTATCTTTTGCAGCTAACAGAAGATTCAGTATTTGTTTTTAAATTATTATTACATTTAGTACTTGTTTTACCAATGTTTTTACCATGATAAAAACAGTGTTTTCTTTTTGAATTAATAGCACTATAATTGTGTAAATTATATTCAGCATCTACTTGATTACTTTTACAGTAAAAAATTGCTACACAAAAATGTATATAATATTTTTAATACAGGTTAATTAGATTACAACTATCATGCTGATTTTAAACAATCTACTCAAATGAATATTAAATAATATAATTAAATTGCATAATGATTCAATTACATCATCTTAATATTTGTACTAGCAGACATAATATGAAAATCAATGAATTTTTATTTTGTAAAATTTCTTCCACCGCCTGAATTTCTTACAAAAAAATGAACAACATAGCAACCCTGTTCAAGACTGCTGTGAGAGCTGCACTCGAGTAATCTTTCAATCAAAGAAAGGCCCAAATTATATGTCACTCATCCTCACATCTTACATTTTCACGACTCAGCGGACGTTTGTCTAATGATTAGTAAGAAGCAATTCAGTCTCTTGGTAGGATATTGCAGTTGCTACACTCAGCTGCAAAACAACTTGACAATGAAAAACTAAGATAAAATCAAGCAAAGGAAGTAGTTCCTGGATTAGTGTCTGAATTTAGGGTCAAATTAGACCCCTCGATTTCTTTATTAAATCCATGCATAGTCCTTTTCTCATAGTTGCTAGAGAAACAAAAGGTGCAAATTAAACATCATCCACTCCAGAGTCCATCCATAGTGTAACACACTTCTGATAAGAAATTCACGCTACCCAATTGCTGGGAAACATCATTCAAACTAAAACTTACTGGGGATTATATAACAATACGGATTGTACAACATTTCTTTTTTACTCCGAGAAGGAGGCACTGCAGATAATATGCCACTGCTGATTATAAACAGGAAAATAACTTACATAAACTGCCATATCCCAGTTATATACGCCCACTCAGTAATATGATCTAAATCCACTAACAGCTGTTTCACTTGTTCTTCATTCTCTACAATTCCTATAACTTTGACCTTGTCAACAAAACAGTTCATGTTCCGATAAAAGGCTTATGAGTGTAAAGCACCAATGTCTCTAAAATAGTTATGTACTACTTTGGAATTTAGAAATTTCCCTTTGAAAGACATATTACATAGCAATGCAACAGTTAAAAATTCAAGTATTCCCAATCCTTTTCTATAGTAACATTTGAGACACCCTTTTCTTCTGAGCTTTCAGCATGCAAGGTCACAGAAATAATGGCAGACCATATGGTACTACTCACAAGCAATCAGAGAATCAGATTTAATCGAATAAACATTTACATCTCCGGAATTGTTCTATCATATATCGTATAGAACAATCAACATTTTGTCAAAGTAACCTCGACTGATTCCATGTTTAGGTGAAAATTTACAAGCATAAACACAACACAATTTAAAATTTTAATGAAAAGAGCTTGCAAAAAATGGACAAGAAAAAAATTTGCAAACTTAAAGACATAAAGAAAGTTTATACGCTGAGAAAACCAATTTCTCATTTTTGCATAATGCTTGTTTATCTCGCAAAATTTAGTCATCTTTAGTCATCGTGTTAAGAAGAGGGAAAAAAATTATAGGTTCCTGTTAGGACAAATAAAATCTTTCTTTTAAAAAATACCTCATCTAAATATTGTGCAATTTTAAAGTAGGTATGCAACCAGAAGGTGAGTTCCCAAGGTCAGAAACAGTTTTAGAAATTCGTTTCGTTTCGTTTGGGGCAATATGCCCAGGTTTTTGATGAGGACTACAATCTAGTGTCTTGCCTCCATTACACATGATTTTTATTACACATATCTTGTACAGACAATGTATGGAAGAGTTACATCACAAAGGAAGGAAAGTACATCCGGAGCGAGGGTGGGAGTCGAACCCACCGTCTCAGAGTTATCGGCTACACGCCTTAGACCGCTCGGCCACTGAGACCCCTTTTAGAAATTGTTACAGCAAATTATGCTAATAAGCACAAGCCATGTTAAAACTGAAAATGAATAAAAGTATTTTTTCCTCAGAGAAAGGTTTAAACAGTATTGCAATGGATTGAACATATATTTGCTGAACACGAAGGTAGTTAACCAAAATGAAAGACAAGAATTTACTAAGTATAACTTTGTGGAGATGCATTAAACTATTTTAAATTTATGAAGCACGTACCTGTTAAAACAGCTAAAACTGGCATAAACATGAAAGGAAAACTGGTTCCACAATTAGTTATATCCTGTTCTTGACATTTTTTTTTAAAGAATTAGTAATTGACTAGTTGTTAAGATCTCAATTGTTATTATTAGTCGCATCAGATAAATCTTCAGGAATTCATTTATAAGTTGTCGGTCGCGGGAATATCGGATCCAGCAAGGCAGAAAATATCACGTGACTACAATGTAACCGGAAAGCGATTTCAGTGTGGGCGTGGCTTAAAGGAAATATAGCAGACAGCTTCGAATCGCGTAGTGTGGATTTGAATATGTTTGCTACAAAATAATTTAAATATAATACAGACAAAATTAAGCATAATAAAAAATGCCAGATGCAATTTTTTACGAAAACGAGTAGTATCTTTCACATGAAAATCCAAAATTGATTTTTCTGTTCTTTTTCGCAACTTAATTTTGTTTCAGAATTTTAATTCCGGTTTATTTTGCTTATTTTCAATCGTTTTTTTCAACTCGAAAAAATTCTTTTGTGTAATAGAGAAGTTAAATTCTAATTTGCTTAAAAAAAATTAATAAATAAAATTCATCACCACGCCAGGATTTAAAAAAATAAATAAATAAAGGAAAATAAAGTTGAACTGCATTGAAAATCAAAAATTATATTAAAAAAAAGAAAAGAAGAAAAAGACAAGCTATTCTCGACTTTTGGAATTTGTTTTTTAATCGAATACATTATGGAATGACAATTTGGTTTTATTCCTTGATTCATTTAGGCAGGGTGTCAATGATTTAAACCAGTGACTTAAATCAAATGATTTTAAAAAAAAAAATCATTGATTTAAATCATTTTTCAACTTTTGCCTAGAAATCTTCTTGATTTTTTGATTTTCATAAATTCTGCCTTTTGCTTAGTCAGTATAACTTTTCGCCCTGAAATTGATTTTTGTCCTTATGGTTTTCTCTCACTTTAATACTTCTATCAATTCATGTTGTCTCTCCTTACTCAATCTAATTATTCACATTTTTGGTCAATGGAGACTTTTAAATTATATTCGGCATTATTATTACTATTATTATTTTGAAATTGATAAGGAAGTTAAAAGGCAATACACTAAAAGATGGTAGATGGTTGTGTATCTTTTGATTTTTATCTCATAGAACACTTTTCAATTTAAAGGATATAGTTAAGCAATTTTGAAATAGAAAAATTTGCTGGAAACTGCTAACACGTTTTCAAAGTTACGAGAAATCATATTTTCAATTTAAATATAAATAAATAAAAGAGCATATTAATTAAAAAACATGTAGCAATGTCCAATTTATTTATTTCCTTCTGTTTTTATGTTTTTCAGTGTGTTACTATGTCATCTGTATTATACTTATGATTTAAATCATATGCATTTGTATTAAAATCGTTTGCATTGAATGTTATGAAATTTTTTTAATGACATAATAAATCAAATTTGTTTTGAAATTTTTAACAATATCGAGTTCATGCTTACTAATATTCATAAGTATAGCTAATCAGTTACGAAAGTTTCTGATTTTTTTTAATACAAAAATTCGATTTAAGTTAAAAAAAATCAGATTTAAATAAAAAAAATCTGATTATTTTGATTTTTTCAAAAAAATCATTGATTTTTTCACATCCTGCATTTAGGATGTAAGGATTAATAAGTACAAAACATAAACAGTGGAACTTTTGAATCTTTAGCAACAAATAATTATTTTAATGCATGCTCTGATAAATTACGCATCCTTTTTTTTTTTTTTTGTGACTTGAAACCACTTAAATAATCTAAATTTAGCAGTCATTAAATTACAGCACACAAAAATTGCTATTTAATTTTTCATGGTTGAGAGCTAAGGAATCACCCCCATTGGCCCTGCCCCATGCCCTCTTTTCGTCCCGTAAGACAAGGCGAGGAGTTAGTTTTCTTAATGCTTATTAGAATAATAAATGAATAATAATTATAAAAGTCAAATTTGTAGGAGAGGTTTTAAAATAGTAATAGTAAATAATAAATTCTTAAATTATTATATACAAATACAAAGAACAGCTACAGGCTCTATCCCCAGCTAGGCTGGTCTTAGTAAATTTATAGCTGTATGAAGATCTATGGTCTTCTTAGAGCTATCAACTCCCTTACTCGTAAAAACCTCCTCTGGTAAGTTGTAACAGGTGCTCAAAACCCTACTAAATTAGAAATTTTCCCTCACCTCTAGGTTAGCCTGAGATTTAAATAGCTTAAAACAATGTCCCCTTGTTCTGCTTTCTAAACAAAAATTCAATAGATAAACTTCATTCATTTTTATAAAATTAAACAACTGGATCATGTCTCCTCTGACTCTCCTACAATGTACCTCCGGTGGCACTATGCGAAATTTTGAGGGGGGGGGATTACGTATTTTCCCCAAGGTTTGGCCATATATTTTTCCATAGAAAGTAATTTTAGTGAAGTAATTAAAGCTATTGAAATTTGGTATTTTTAATAACTTATTCACTAATGGCTGAAAAAGAAATACATTTATATTTTTGCAGAAAATATTGTACTAAAATTAAGAAAGTACTCATTTCTATGGGGGGGGGAGGGCTGGAGCCCCTCTTGTCCTCCCTATATTGTGTGGGGCCCATGTCCAATGCATTAAATGTGGCGTGAATGTATCTTGATTTTAACCATTCAATGCAATACTACTAGAAGAACTTACCGTTATGATTCAAAAAATTAAAAAGAAAGAAAGAAATAGGGTGAGTTCTGGTAAGTGCGTCCACGGGGTAAGTGCGTCCACTGGGAATTATATGAACACTGTCTTGAAATGGCTTCTGCAACACATCGACTATGTTAGATAACTGTCTAATGATAATTTCAATAGGTAGAATTCAGGCCTGGATTCAATAGACGAAACAAAATCAGGGATAACTTAAATGTCTTCAAAAAAATTCTTAAGTGAAGATTGAGAAGGTTTTGTTTCAGATTCTCTTGTAGTCATACACTAGGTGGCCAAAAGTATCCGGACACTTTCAAAAATTCACATTTTTACATATAGCTTGATAAATAAGTGATCAATTGTTTTTTAACTTTAGTCATACAAAATATAGGCTTCACCGAACATTTCCAAGTTGAAATTAAATTACCCTTGCATTTGGGGGACGATAAGAAGGGGGGTCGAAAGAATAACCTCTTTTTGACCATAACTCTTTGAAAATAGCTCGGAATAAGCTATGCATTTCAGTAATTAATTAGCATACTATGTATAATTACTATACAAATTCAAATGAACGTACCACTCTTACTTCCGAAGATATGAAACATTTTTTAAAAAACGGCAATTTTATTTGAAGGGTTTTTGCTCATAACACACAGAGTTTTTAATCAAACCTTATCAAAACTTCAGGAAAGATGACAAAATACAAGAGAAAGAACATACAAATACAAATACAAATACAAATGTGGCGACCAGCAGCAGGCTCTGGGCCCAACTTGGCTGGTCCTAGTCAAATTAAAGACCCCAATGAAGATCAATGGCCCTCTTAAAGCCATCTACTCCATTGCTCTTTACCGCCTCTTCCGGTAAGCTGTTCCAAGTTCCCACTACCCTGCTAAAATAGTAATTTTTTCGAATTTCAAGATTAGCCTGAGATTTAAACAGCTTAAAACAATGACCCCTTGTCCTGCTTTCAGTGCTAAAATTTAACCCCGTAACATCATTCATTTTAATAAATTTAAACAACTGAATCATGTCCCCTCTGGCTCTCCTTCGCTCAAGACTATACATATTAAGCATTCTAAGTCTGGAATCATAGTCTAAATTAGAAAACCCATTTACTAACTTTGTAGCCCTAACTAAAACGGTTTTTAAAAATATTAAAAATCCAATGAGATATGAACGTTAAAAGGAAAAAAAATTTCACGGCGCATGCGCGAACGACAGAAATTTATAACTACAAAAATATTGTAGCCTGGTATATACTGCATCTTATAAAAAAAGTTCCAGTTGAATATCATGAAAATTGAAAAAGATATCAGCGATCTAGTGAGCTGTATTTCATTCATTCTCAGACAATACATACATAGTGAGGGTCTGTCCACAAAGAGCTATTTTTAAAATAAAGGTTATTTCGTCATCGTTCAAAACCAACGTTTCAGGGGGGTCTCCGGATACTTTTGGCCACCTACTTATAAGGTCTTTTTGGCCGAATGGGCGAAATGTGACTTCTATGCCAAATATAAATTTTTAAATAGTATACAATTTAACATTGAAAAATATGCTCGATTGTCCCCACACTATTTGTGAACAACCCCTCTCCATTTATGAATTGACTGCAAATGAATGAATTACAGCTCACTAGATCGCTGATATCTTTTTCAATTTTTACGATATTCAACTGGAACTTTTTTTATAAGATGCAGTATACACCAGGCTACAATATTTTTGTAGTTATAAATTTCTGTCTTTCGCGCATGCGCCGTGAAAAATTATTTCCTTTTAACGTTCATATCTCATCGGATTTTTAATATTTTTAAAAACCGTTTTAGTATGTTCTTTCTCTTGTATTTTGTCATCTTTCCTGAAGTTTTGATAAGGTTTGATCAAAAACTCTGCGTGTTATGAGCAAAAACCCTTCAAATAAAATTGCCGTTTTTTAAAAAATGTTTCATATCTTCGGAAGTAAGAGTGGTACGTTCATTTGAATTTGTATAGTAATTATACATAGTATGCTAATTAATTACTGAAATGCATAGCTTATTCCGAGCTATTTTCAAAGAGTTATGGTCAAAAAGCGGTTTTTCTTTCGACCCCCCTTCTTATCGTCCCCCAAATGCAAGGGTAATTTAATTTCAACTTGGAAATGTTCGGTGAAGAATATATTTTTTATGACTAAAGTTAAAGAGCAATTGATCACTTATTTCTCGAGTTATATCTAAAAATGTAAATTTTTGAAAGTGTCCGGATACTTTTGGCCACCTAGTGTACCAAGCAATTGAAGTCAAGAAATGCAAGTTGTTTCTTTTGAGTAATAGCTACTAATATCATACATGGGGTATTTTGATCAAATATTCTAACTAAAATTAGTTTATGTGACGGTACGCACTTTCCCTTTCTTTAAAGTAAGGTGGGGGTAAGTGCGTACCATTATGATGGGGCAAGTGCGTACCACTATCATGAGGCATATGCGTACGATTATGCGGAGCAAGTGAGTACCATTATGATGAGGCAAGTGTGTACCATTACGTGAAAAATCCGACTCTCGTAATTCACCTTTAATTTTGCTTATAACTCTTTTGTAAACCGATTATAAATCCGACGTCATGTCCATTAAGTATTTATATTAACATTGAATGCGGCATAAGATTTCAACTTTATTCATTACCTCTGAAACATATTGTCTTTTAGATATCAGTTAGTACATTTTTCCTTGAAAATAGCGATCATAAGCTATACTTAATTTAAACGAGAATGACAAATGAAGCAATAAAATTAAGTGAAACACTGAATAAGGAACGAACTGATTCAAAAAACGAAGGTGGAGTAATGAATAAATTATATTTAAGAAAATTAAGAACACCTTGTGAAAAACTATTTGAATGTACAAGAAAAAAAACTACAAGTATCACATCATGATCAACTCTTTTCTTTTTTTTTTTTGCTCTTCATTTTGTGATTTTTCTTACTGCTGCTGATTTTAATAAGAAAAATATTTTAAAACCGTATTTTTTCAAAAAAAAAAAAAAGAAAAAAAAAAACGAAATGTTCACTCAGGTCACCTAACGATCTACTATACAAATAGAATTAAAGAAAATCACAGGGGTACGCACTTACAACAAAGCTATTAGACGCACATGTCTCATCTTACATTTAAGAAGGGGTAAGTGCGAACCCTGGCTTAAACACAGACTGATTAATGTATTAAACCAAAATAAACTATATAGACTATGAGTGATTATTACTAAATAAAAACAAATTACATTTGCTCACTTGGTCTTATTAAAAGGACAGAGGAAGAATCACAGACACAACTCTCTCAATCTTCAAATCACAGTTGTTCGCAAGACACGTGGGATATCACTGATTGCGTTTCATCCACGCAAGCAAGCGCTGATCTCTAATATTAGGAATTATCCCAAGGCAAATACCTAACATATTTAATATGTGCCAGAAGTTTTTTCCTGCTCATATTCACATAATTTAAGGTGGACGCACTTACCCCGCTAGGCAAGGCCGTATCCAGAAAAAAATTTCGGGAGGGGTCCAGTTTGGCACATTGCCCAAACACACATACATTTTTGTGTGTGCTATGAGTCGAATTTCTAGCTGACCCCCGCCCCCCCTCCCCCATTGTTTGATGTGTGCGTGTTTTTTTCATTTCTTTATTCTTATTATTTTCTTGACCTGACCTTTATTGGAGATAGAGACATCCCAAGTAGCATCAACTCATCGGATTTTGCTCGGCCGATCAACTAACTCCTCGTAAACTGATCCCGTAACGCACGACGACATCGTTCCGATCAGTATCCGAGCACGGTTTTCGATGAGCTACTTTTCATCGGAAAGCGATATCCTTCCGATCAACTTTCCCGATGAAAATAAGATGAGCAAAATTCCATCGGAAAATGATATCCTTCCGATCAACTTTCCCGATGAAAATAAGATGAGCTATATTCCATCGAAAAAGGATATCCTTCCGATCAAATTTCCCGATGAAAATTAACCGAGCTATGTGTTATTGGAAAACTATACTTCCAATCAAATTTCCCGATGAAAATATGCCAAGCTACAGATTTCATCGGAAAGAGGTCGTAAAGATCAAATTTTCTGATGAAAATTTTCCCAATCTCAAATTTTTGTTAAATATGCAGTGTTGGTCTCATTATTCGTAGACTTGGTAGCGTGGTGGTAGAGCGTTGGCGGCTTTCCGGGCCGATAACTCGGGTTCGATGCTGGAGTTGGCCAGTCGTAAATGGTTGGGGGAAATAAAAAAGAGGTTCCAAAATTCACTGCCACGGAACTAAACTGCGCTCTTTTTTTTTTTTTCTCTTTTTTCTTTAAATTGATCCAACTCTCATCGTATTTTGATCCAAAATTTATCGCCACGGAACTACACTGCTCGTATATTGATCCAACTCTCATCGCATTTTTATCCAAAATTGATCCTAAATTCATCGGCACGGGACTGCACTGCTCGTAAATTGATCCAAATCTCATCGTAAACTCATCGGATTTTGCTGCTCGGATTCTGTTTGGCCGATGAGACATATTGGAGCAATTCCCGATGAGAACTCATCGAAATCCGATCATTGGCCGATGAGAATTTCATCGGGTTTCGATGAATGGCCGATCATCGGCCGATGAGATTGTGCTGCTAGGGATATGAAGCGTCAGTTGGAAAAACCACGGTAGTCACATTTGATTCATTTTGAGAAAAACGAAATTTAAACTTTACCAGGGCCGTGCTTAGGGGGTGGCAAACTGTGCAACCGCACAGGGCCGCTAAAATATTTTGGAAATTTTGGGGCCGCTAAAATATTACAAAAGAAAAAATGTTTTTGTGTGCACGTGGAGAAAAAAACTTTGAAAAAAAAAAAAACCTTTTTCTTCAAACTACTTTTTTGAACCTTCAAAATATCCAAAATACAAACCGCTTTTGGCGGTGTGTTCAATTCTTCAATTAGTTTCTCTGCCAGGGGCAAACTTGTCTTTTGGAATAATTCAGCAAATATAAATCTTACTAGCTGCGTAGCCCGGCGTTGCACGGGCTGTAATGTAGTGAAGGCAGTTTGAGAAAACTACTTGCCACCAAGGCGGCTCGCCTTTAAAGAAATGAGGAAAGTTTAAACAGTTTACTCGCCGTCAAGGCGGCTCGCCTTTACAGTAGCGAGGAAAGTTTCAATTCACTACTCGCCGCCAAGGCGGCTCGCCTTTAAAGTACCAAGGAAAAGTTTAATAAACTACTCCCCGCTAAAGCGGCTCGCTAAAAAGCTTTCCTGCATCAAAGAATCAATCGAATTATTTGCACATGCTTCCTCAAAAATAAAGACGATGTCAAGTAGCGCGTACTTAGCACTCTCCCTAAATTACAAATAAAATTCCTTTCCAAAAACAATTTTTTTCCAAACCGCTTTCTTCCGGTAAAATTAATTGCAAAATTCTAAACGAAAGAGTTCTTTTAATATTTGGATCGAAGCCAGAAAAAGTCCCTTCTAAAAACAGCAATTGCAATTTTATTTAAAAACACATTTTCAGAATGGTACCTGAGAAAAAATATGTCATTAATAATTAGAATAAAAACAATTGTTAGAACTTTGTTATAACACGTATTCAAAATGACAATGAAAAAAATAACACTCTTTCATTTTAAAAAGTTCAACTTAATTAACGTTTTAATTCAAAATCGCAACGGAAAGAAATAAATATCTTGGAATTTTAAATAGTTCAATAATTTAATTAACGTTTTAATTCAAAATGGCAACGGTAAGAAAAAATGTCTTGGAAGTTTAATCATTAATTAGGCTTAATCGCTTTAAATTTGACTACTTATTAATTAAACATTCGCTTTAAATTTGACTACTTATGGATCGCAGCCAGAAAAAGTCCCTTCTAAAAACAGCAATTGCAATTTTATTTAAAAACACATTTTCAAAATGGTACCTGAGAAAAAATATGTCATTAATAATTAGAATAAAAACAATTGTTAGAACTTTGTTATAACACGTATTTAAAATGACAATGGAAAAAATAACACTCTTTCATTTTAAAAAGTTCAATTTAATTAACGTTTTAATTTAGGGCCGAATTCAAGTGAAACACCATTGCAGTCGCTTCGAGGCGATCGCATATTGCAACCGCTACTGTAAGTCGAATTCAAGTGAATTCGTTTCACTTGAATCCAAATTTTGGAATTTGCGATTGCATTGGTGAGTTGCGATCGCCCGTGTTTCACTTGAATTCCTGCCTTAAAATCGCAACGGAAAGAAATAAATATCTTGGAATTTTAAATAGTTCAATAATTTAATTAACGTTTTAATTCAAAATGGCAACGGTAAGAAAAAATGTCTTGGAAGTTTAATCATTTATTAGGCTTAATCGCTTTAAACTTGACTACTTATTAATTGATATCTTCGCTAATTAAAATCGTATAATCATATAGATTGAAACTAATGAAGCCTGAAAAATTACCTATCTATCGGTACCTGGTTCGACTTTCAGTTCATTGGCGTTCAGGAGAAAGAAGCGTGACATAGATAGATAGTTAGAAAGAAAGATAGAAAGAAAGAAAGAAAGAAAGAAAGATAGATACTCAGTTTTTAATATAAGTAGAATAAAAACAATTGTTAGAACTTTGTTATAACACGAATTCAAAATGACAATGGAAAAAAATAACACTCTTTCATTTTAAAAAGTTCAACTTAATTAACGTTTTAATTTAAAATCGCAACGGAAAGAAATAAATATCTTGGAATTTTAAATAGTTCAATAATTTAATTAACGTTTTAATTCAAATGGCAACGGTAAGAAAAAATGTCTTGGAAGTTTAATCATTTATTAGGCTTAATCGCTTTAAATTTGACTACTTATTAATTCATATCTTCGCTAATTAAAATCGTATAATTATATAAATTGAAACTAATGAAGCCTGAAAAATTACCTATCTATCGGTACCTGGTTCGACTTTCAGTTCAGTGGCGTTCAGGAGAAAGAAGCGTGACATAGAAAGATAGTTAGAAAGAAAGATAGTTAGAAAGATACTCAGTTTTTAATATAAGTAGATTTTCTACTTCTACTCAGCGATGGGACATTCTAAAGCGGTATGTTAAAAATGTTACAATTGAGCTTTTATCTAACACAAGATGGGAATGCCGAATAGAAAGTATCAAAAATATTAGATTTCAAATTGACGGATATTTATGACAAATTAGTTGAGATATCGGAAATTGCAATGGGGTTAAAATGCAAATTGAGTTTCAAATTTCTCACTTCTTTCTTTATGTATATGGTACGAATTGCTTGTTCAAATTAATTTCGTTAGAAAAGCAAAGCAAAATTGAGAAAAACGCTTATTTTTTTAGAAAAGTTGAAAAACACTAACTTTGAAATTCTCAAGAGTGGATCTAAAAAATTCTCAAGGGAGGGGAGTTTTTTTTATATTACTTACCCTTTACTTACATACCGTGGTTTAGATCTCTAGATTACAAAATTTCAGTCTTTTAATTCCGAAACATTTCCGGAGTTAAACCCCTGAATCATAGCCTCTCTTAATATCATCGAAGTCATCAAAAATTACAGTTTTTGTATTTCGCTTCTAAACTTCAATACCGAAAAATTGTGAGGAGAGTATTCTCCGGGTTGTGTCTCCTAACTTCTGTCCTCCCTGACTTGAATCCTCTATTCCCCTAATATCATCGAAGTCATCTAAAATTACGTTTTTTTTTTTTTTTTTTTTTTTTTAATCTATACCGAAAAATTGTAGGGAGAGAACTTTCGGGTTTGTGTCCCCCAACTTCTTCCCTCCTGGCATCATCAGAGATCGTCTATGAATTGTGTTTTCGGGGAAGACGGAAGAGTCCAGAACAACATTTCTGTCCCAAATGTCATCAAAGACGAACTTCAATTGCCCCCCCCCTTTTTTTTTAGTTTAATTTCGAAACATTTCCGGATACAGAACTCACCCCAACGAAAACATAGTCGAAGATTGCTTAAAATTCTATATTTTAAGATTAAATATCGTAAAAGTGCCGACGTAGGGCCCCTCAAGGAAGGGATCGTAATTCCTTTGTATCCGTCTTAAAATTTTGAAATTGCAGCGAAAGATTTAGCTCTCTATCATTGGAAATGAATACTAATGAAATTTCTTCTCCTCCTGTTAACACTCTTCGTAGAAATAGTGTTAACAAACAATTTTCTTACGAGTCAATCTTTTATGTACACCTAGAAACGTTTTCAAAAAAAAAAAAAAGACTTTATTAAGAAATTTGGATTTCTTTGCAATACTCCAGCATTAAAAACTTTAGAAGAGCATGATTTAATAACTAATTGCAATAACTTGGCGTTAGAATTAGACGATGTGAATGGATCCGATTTATACACAGAGTTAAAAGTTTTTATAAATTTTCCTCCAGAGAAACTTTAATTTCAATCACTTAAATATTTGTTTGAAAACAGTTTCCAAAATGTATTACTAAATTTTGTTATTGATTTACGAATTTTCTTACTATTTCAGCTACAGTTGTCTCGGCAGAACCTTCATTCTCAAAGCTAAAATTAATTAAAAAACGTATTTAAGATCTATTATGACTAAAATGCTCTAGCACTAATATCGATTGAAAATGATTTTTGTATTTCTTTAGATTTTTCACACTTAATTGATGAATTTGCTGCTCAAAAAACTAGAAAAATTATTCCTCATTAAATCGCTTACTTTATTTTATTTTGTTTATTTATTAATCTCTAGATTTTTCTTTTTTCTAAATAAATGTTTGTTTTTGATAAATTTTGATTGTGTCTGTGTCTTTTCTTTTTTTCTTTTTATTTTTAATTCACATTCTATAACAATTTTATAGTAAAATGTCAGAATAATTTCCGGTTTTTATGTGTTGGGATTGGTGCATGTTGCGGTGTGTAATAATTTAAATGTATTATGTTTTATGAGAGAGGGGAAATAAATAAATAAAAAAAATGTTTATTTCTCTACTATTAAAACAAATTTCGCACAGGGCCGCTAAAACTCTAAGCACGCCCCTGAACTTTACGAACTCATAAACTTCCCCAGTATACTTGTTCTTAAATGACAATACTACATGGACTACAGTGTTTTTTCACGAATATTGCATATACTAAACGAAATTACACTTATTTTTCTAACAGGTGGTAGCATCAGTTTAAATTCAACAAAAAGTGGACTACCGTGGTTTTTCCCCCCTGACCCTTCATATGCAATGAGAACTTTTTTAAGTGGAGTAGAATATCCATAATTTTAGTGTGTCCGGGGGTTTCTCCCCCGGGTAAGTTTTTGAAAAAAAGTTTTAAAATTCTGCATTTTGAGGCCTTATATGGGGCAATTGGGACTTCAAAAACATGTTGGAAAAGTAGGCAAACAACAATCTCATAAATTTTCTGCATTCTTTTGCAAATTAAGATTAATCAAAGCATAAAAAAATGTTTAGTTTAACAAACGATTAACATTAAGCGACAGAGAGGAAGGACAAGGGAGGAGAAAAGATTAACACATTATCACTTGCTTACATCGGTTTTCACTATAGTTACATAGTAGTTTTTGATCAGTTCCCAACTCACCGACAGACACAGCACTTAGTAACATAAAATAACCAATAGTATAAAACACATAAAATTCTTTAAAAGAAATAGTGTAGAGATTTAAAAAATAATTAACGAGAGAGTAACATTCTGGCCATTTAGTTAATTCATAGTTTAATTATTTGATAAGAAATAGGATTGAAGCACTTTTAAAGGAGTTTCAAAAAGGTATTTAATGATTTTCAAAGACTCTAGAACAGTTAAAATTCTTTAAAGCATTTCATTTGCACTTTCCAGTCTCTGACGTTTTAATAGTTGATTGGACAGTCTTACGAAATTGTTAAAACTTTGAAAGACACATCTGTTAAAGATTAAAAATAGATATTAAAAATACTTTTAACGACAATTTCTTTTTCAATCACTAGTACTGCATGATATAGATATATCCCTTTGAAATTGAGACAAAATTGAGAAAAAAGAAATTTGATTGGACTTTCAACTCGTATAATTCAACAATTATTTGAGCTATCAAGATGCCACTTGCACACCTTTAGGCAGGGCCGTCGCGAAGCAAGTTCGGTTGGGGGGGTGTTGAGATTAAATTTGCCGACCGACTCCCAACGTTTTGCCGACTTATATGAGTGAATTTTGATCCGTGATTTTCAAACCAATGGGCTCTATAAAACGAGTAAATTAAGGGTGTTAAGTTTCAGAAAAAAAAAAAAAAAGTCATGATGCAGAATGAATGCACATCCATTTCACGACATTAACACTGGTTCATCAACCATATTGCTCTGAAAATTTCTAAAAAAATATAGGATATAACTTCGCTTGCACACCCTGGCTTTTAAGAGTGTGCAGAGTTGTCGGGTGTCATTTTAGACTTCAAAATAAAAAGCGTTTTTTGTTAAGACGCAATTTCAAGTTATTTCTGTAAGGAGCATAAGGCAGGGATTCAAGTGAAACAGGCAATCGCAAACTGCAATCGCTACTGGAAATGAATTACATTTGAACGTTTCTTGATAAAAGCATCGTGACGTCAGCGTGACGTTTGCCTATGAAAAACGAGCTAGATAAAACGTCACAGCCTACTTGGCGAATAAGAGGAGATCGCCGACTGCTTGTGAGCTCTTATTGGCTCCGCTCGTAGTGACGTCAGTGCCAAGTTAAGTTGATGATAATGAAATTCATTTCCAGTAGCGATTGCAATTCGAAGCGATCGCAGTGCTGTTTCACTTGAATCCCTGCCTTAGGAACTTGTTTGATTTGTGGACGCTCCTCGACAAAGTTTCGAAATAGAAGCTCTAAAAACGCATTTTTGATTGTACATGAAAAGTTTTTGATATTGGCGTCCTAAAACGCAATTTCGGACTACATGCTGACGCGTTAGGGGAGGAAGTAGTTGCTCTCTTCTGGATGTGTTTGCGTGTGTGTGTGTGTGTGTGCGTATATTATGTTTTTTATTAGCCATGACAAATTGCTATATATTTCCTTTTTGGACCTCAAATTGCTAGCAGTTCCTCTTTCAAATTGGCAGTTTTCCAGTTTTCTAGATCACCATTTTTTTTGCCTAGCTAAATCTATCATACAGGATTTCTTATGCTAGTCGTAGTGGCGCCATCTTTTAATTTACTTGGCAATAGATTTGGCTAGCACCAATTTGTTTAATATTACAAAAAAAAAATGCCTAAATTTGCATTTCTGTAGCCAATTTGGAAAATTTCTCTGTGGGCCTGTGGAAAGCCTTGGATCTCAACACCAGTGTTTCTTTCAGACATCTTTCCGGGGAGGGGGGGGGGGGGCACTGCCCTCCCGGAGAAAGTCAACTGCCCCTCCCCCGGGAGAAATCTCAGCTTGCACACATACACACAAAAGAAAAACAAAAGAAATAAATCAATAAGTGAAAATAATCAATAAACAAACAAGTATAAAAATAAATAAAAGCTTTAAAACATATATCGTATTTTTGTGTGGGGGCGGGGTAATCAAAGATGGCCTGCAATTGTATCTTAGGACATTAGTTTCAGAAAAATACCGGAAAAGAATTTGAAAACCTTATCCTTTTTCCATTGACATCAAAAATCGCCTACAGTTGCGCTTTTTGTTTTAAAAGTGGGACCCCCTCCCACTTTTAAAACAAATTATTTAAATTTCCAAACACTTCCAGCCAGAGTGCTAAATTGCATTAATAATCATTATGTTATAAAAGTGTCTAGACTTGCGTTTTTAGAACAATTTTTAAAAATTTAAAAATTCTTATTTTTCTCAAAGATGGTTTATATTGCAAATTTGGAAAATTATGGGAGAAGGAAGTCCGTGGACATTATCCTTTCCCTTATCGACCACAAAAGGACTTACTATTGCGATTCCAGGATTTCAATCTCAAAAATTTTAAAAGGTAAAGTCCTAAACCTACCCCTTTCTCTGATGGCATCAAAAAGCACTAAAATTGTGTTTTAATGTTTCAATTTCAAAAACTTTTCCGGGGTAGAGTTCCGAACTCGAACCCTAACGTCATCAGGGACGGCTTACATTCTCCTTTTCAGGACTTCAATTTCGGAAAAGTTCCAAAAGAGTTTCACCGACCACATTTATCTCTCCTATCTAATCAAACATAGCTTACAATTTCGCGTTTAGAACTTAAATTTCGACTTTTTTTTCTTGAAGAGAGTTTCAAAACCTGTCCCTTTTTCAACTTCATCACACATACCAACAACTGCGTTTTTAGTCCTACAGTTAAATGTGGCAATTTCAGCAAAAAAATGGTGGAGAATCCGTGACCCCCTCCCCCTAGTTATGGGGGCCTTACCTTAAATATCATCTCAGATGACCTACAATTGCGTATTTAGAGCTCCAATATTGAAATATTTTGAGCGTGGTGTCTTGAACTTCATCCCTTACCGAACGTTATCAACGAACCTATACATTTGTGTATTTAGGGCCTCAAGTTGGGAATTTTTCTGGGGGAATGCCTCCGGATTCCCCTTAACGTCTTTTAATATCCAACAAAATTTTGTTTTGGGAACAAACAAGTGTTTGGAGTGTCAGTTTCGAAAAATTACCGGGCGGAAAACTAAGTTTTTTAAACATTTATTGTTTTTCCGATGGGAATGGTGGCCATGAAAATTTATTTAGGGAGGAGTCTAACCAATCATTAAGATAAATTTACGAATTGATGTTACAAAAGAGAAATTTTTTATAAAAGAAAGCGATTTATTATTAAATAAGAAATTTTTAAATTATTTCGGAGGGGAGGAGAGGTTGTCAACATCCACTCCCTTTAATACGCCCTTTGCAACTGCGGATCCAGCTTTGGTGGAGGTCGCTGTCTAAAAAGGAGAGGGGGGGGGTAAAATTTTAAGGGTCAAATGGAGGGAGGGTTGACCAAATTTATCGAAATCCAGCTAGCTTTTGTTTTTAGAGGAGATCAATATAAGAAAGGGGGGGGGGAGGAAGGCAAGACTACAATTTTAGATCTCAAATTTAGTGGGAGGAGGGCAAACTTATCGAAAAAAGTTTCCGAAATGCAGTTTTAGGCTATTTTTGCCACCCCCCCCCCCGAACCGCTGGATTCGCGCCTATCTTTGTGCCCCTACGGATTCTCACATTGCCTCCCCCCCCCCCGGAGCAAAATGTCTGAAAGAAACACTGCTCAACCCTTCCTACACTATTGATGATTGGCCAAACAGCGTTTTTTAAGACTTCTGTTTTCAAAATATTCCGAAATAACCCTGATCATATTGGGGAATACTAGAAAAGCTGCTTTATTAATATTATCTGAGTGAGGGCTTCCTTGAACAAATTAAAAAAAAAAAAAATCGTTACAAAAGAGTATTAAAAAATAGTACTTGGAGGAACTTACTTTTTTTTTCACTTGTGCTTTTCTGGGGGCTTAGTCCCCTAAATGTGAAATTCTAACTCCGTTCATGCTCTGAATCTGACACGAGTTTTTAAATTCAATTTCCTGTATTTTTTTTATTACGGAATTAAATATCAAAATAGTTAGAAGACAGCTGACTTTTGTACATTTCGAACATGGCAGAAATAAAACTTATTGAATAAGAATTATTTAAGTTTCTTAGCTATCTTAACCCTTTGTTATCAGAAGAAAATAGAAAATTAAAAATTTCATAAAAAGACCCTTTTGGGGCACAAATAAATACCATAATAATAAATAAATATGGGCATAAATAAAAGTGGGGCAAAGTGAAATGATAAATATTTTCAGTTTGCAGCGCCACTTAACAAGCAATCTTTTAACTGAGTTTCTGAACAAATAGTTTATTCCTGACAAGAAATAAGTAGTTTTAAAGATTAACGAAAAAAAATTATACAAGTTACACAGGCCAACAAAAAAAACCTTTTTGAAAACTTTTTTAATTTTAATAGCTGATCTTGATAGATTTTTATGTGCTGAATCCAAATCTGCTTGTAGTTTTTATGTATCACCCTTAGTTTCCAAGCAAAATGTATTTTATTATATAGTCTAATACCCATTTACAGTATATAGGGAAATCAATGAAACACTGTAGAATCGTAAAAATGGTTTGTATTTACAGTAAAATACTTGGAATAGTAATTTTATGTGATGATACAAGGTTCACTTGTCAACTGGAATTGCTTTATATTTTCTTTCCCTTTTTTCCTTGAAGCTTCTTGTGTAGCTTTTCCTGCGATGAATAGCTTGCTGAACTTCCCGGTGAAGTGACCAACAGTAATCCCCCATCATGTTGTAGCATGTGTTTCAGCAGTGCTGCCAACATCATCTTTGTTCATTAGACCTATTTTTTCATGTTATCTTAACTATGAAAAAGCTGTTAAATTCTAAAAATGTTTCTTTATTTCATGAATGTAACTATAAAATGTGAATAAATGGTGGGTGATACAACTTTTTAAGCATCATATTTGGATTCAGCAACCTAAACAACATAAGAATAAGGTATTTTCATTAAAAAAGTTTTTTCATCGTTGGCCTGTGTTATTTTCGAAATTAGATACACCTTTTGTAATGTTCTTGGTTTTTCAAAAACATTTTTCGTTATCTCTTCTCTATCTCTACTAATAATAAAGTTGAAGGTGGTTCTGTCTGTCCTTCTTTCTGTCTGTCTGTTACGCGCGTAGCGCCAAAACCGTTCGGTCGATTTTCATGCCACTTGGCACAAAATTAGTTTGTATCATGTAGTTTTGCACCTCGAAGCGATTTTTCGAAAATTCCATTTCGTTCTTTTTCTATTCGAATTCTTAGCGGAAATTCGATAAAATAGGGAAGAAATATTTCACACACATTTTCAAGTCTTATGTCATTCGAAAGCTTGGAATTTTCTGCACAAAATGAAGTTTTTTCGAAGTTTCTACGATCATCAGGAGAGCTGTAACAATTGTTTTTAGAATCCCGAAATTCAAGGCTTACCTTCAGTAAAGCAAGCCAAACGATTCTAAAATGGTTGAGCTTTAGAATAAAATTTGTTTGAAAAGAGAGATAAAATGAATTATTTTATCAACGGAAATCAATTTTTCATGTTGTTACTATGGTTACGTGTTCATACTTATTTTTGTTTCTTTCTTTTTCCAGGGTTGCCAGCGTCTATCTTCGTAGGCTACGGCCAGACGTAGTATTTTTGATTCTACGGTAGTATTTTTTCGGCCCAAATAAGGAGCGTAGTATTTTTCTGGCAACCCTGTTTCCAATACACTAATGACTTAATTAAAAGATTTGGCGGATTTTTTTTTTTTTTTTTTTTCATTTTCATAGATTTCGCATTTCAGCAACATTGATTTTGGCAACGTTTGGAAACAGTAGTATTTTGTAATATTTTTTTTAGAGGAGGCGTAGTATTTTTTCGTTCCAATTCTCTGGCAACCCTGTCTTTTTCCCGGTGAAGATGCTTTGGGACCCTGCTTGGCGCGTTTTCAAAAAGTCAACTACGCCAAATAGCTAGGGTTACCACGCTTGGCGCGCCTATCGTTCATTTAGCGAGAAAAGGGTACCTAAAGCACAGATTAACGAAATATCGTATCAATTGCGATATTGCATCGTTTTTTTAAAGTGTTTCATTTCGGAAAATGTATTGTTTTGTTTTTTAAGCTAGGAAAGAAAACTTTCTTCTTCTTTTAAACTTTGGTAAGATTTCTGTTGGTTCCTGTTATCAACAAAATTGTTCTTATTTTCTCTTTTGGCTTATTTTTGTCCATCTCCCTTGGGGTTGCATTCGAATGTTCCAAGGGGGTGTTTTACCCCATTTATCGGGTAAATCAGTGTTTTCAATGCAAGGTGATATGAATTGGTTAACAAAAGTGATATGAATTGGCGCGACCACTTGGCGATATATCGCCAAGCTTTTGATCGCCAAGTATTTGACGCCAATTGGCGAAATTTTTTTTTTTTTTTTGATTTAGGTTCAATTTGGCGCTGTTGGCGATATTTTGCGAAAAATCCACTGAATGATGTTAAAATCGATGATATTTAGGAGATTAATCATTGTAAAACATTTTTTTGCATTGTTTCGTAGCAAACTAGGGATACAAATGTTTGAATTGTTATCTTGCTCACTCCAAGCACTATTTTAGCACTTAAGGCATCTACTAAGAAATTTACACGTAAAATTAAGTAGTGTGGGGTCCATATCAGATCTTTATATCACTTTGAAGGAATTATAGTTGAATAAAACTAAAATAGAGCATTTTTTCTGCTATATCAATTATTTTACAAATGAACTTTTAATTTTATACCACGGGCAAAGCCGTGCGGGTACCGCTAGTTATAAAATAAAATTCTTGTAATTATAATTTTGAGTACTAGTTGAGGTCTCCTAATGTCCAGTGCAGTACTAATTTAGTTCATGTTTAAAATGTATATATTTGTAAAAATTGTAAAAAAAAATCTAAAAAGGACAAATTTTAGCAAAAATAAAAAAGAAGTAAAAAGGAAAAGTAAAAAATAAATTCTAAGACAATTCCTACTTCTATTCCATATTCGAATGGTGATACACCATTCGGGGTGGAGGTAATTTTTTAATCTAAACCACTTTTCGAATTTTTTCGGTCGATCCTCAATCGGTGTATTCTTGTTATTTATTTATTTTTTAAAAAGTAGCGAAGTAGCAACTACATTTCAAAAGTAGTGTAGCTCGCTACATTTTAAAAAAAGTAGTTGTAGCTGTAGTTAACTACATTTATAAGAAAGTAGTTGTAGTTGTAGTTCGCTACGAAAAATATGTAGTTTTTCCAACCACTGGACAAAGTTCAACCTCTTAGTACTCTTTAAATATCTAATACCTACAAATTCTGCAATCCCAAGATAAGAAATCAATCAATTATTATCAGGTTTCTTATTTTAAAACATACCTCAAAAATCTAAATCCCTGACGCTCCCTGACTTGTTTTTCTGTCTTCTTTGGGTGATGAAAGTGGAAGTATGCATTTGAGGGTAATCCGGAAGCGGAAAGCAGAAAAGCAAGTTTTAGCCGATTCTTCGATTCCTCTTTTGTCTCTTTTCGCGCCAAAAGGAGGAGGAAAAAGGTCCTCGAGCGATACCACCGAAATCTCTAGGCCCCGGGACGCTTCTATGAACTCGTCCCCCGAACAACGAATGAATCATGCCATGAAGACGAAAGAGTCAGCTAAGATCCCAAGACCCCCCCCCCCCCCCAGCGAAAAAGATAAAAAGATTCACTTTTACTGACCAGACAAAGAGCAGAGCAGAAGCGAAGCGTCCGTTGTTACCATTCGATTACTTTCGACGATCTTTACTTACTTTTTCTTTTCACATTTTTGTTCAACTTCAATGTAAGATATTTAAGAAATTGCGATCTGAGAGTTAATTTATTATATTCCTATTAAAAGCTTATGCATGCTTTGGCATGGATTAAAAAATATACATTAAAAAAAAAAAAAAAAAAAGATGCTATAGAAGAACATATTTCCTACCCAGGTAACGAGCCCTGGGTGAAACAAAAAGAGCCTGTTCTCACCCGAAAAATTTCAAAAATTACAGGCCTAAATAGGTAATTTTGGCTTTCCTTTGGTCAGTCCTTAAACAATCAAATATAGCCTAAAACTGCATTTTTAGGACTGATATTTCGAAAAAAATTGCCAAATATCCCATATTTTTGCCCCAAAATGGCACTGTGATCCCTCCTTTCCATAAGATATAACAACCCACTCCTTAACTAGAATATGGATCCGCCTTTGAGAACTACCGACACGTATTTTAAAATTCGGCAAAATGACATGATTTCTTTCCATCACATAAATTTGAGTTCGGCGCATCCATCGGTATAATGTTGGCAAAATGAGACTTAGTTGAAGTAACTACCGGCAAGTTAAGATTGCAGTAAAAGAAGAAGTCGCTGAAATGATTTATCTTCTTTCAAATGAACTGAACAGTTGTCTACGATCATCACATGATTCAAACGGTACATGTTTTTCTTTTTTTACTAAAATTGAAAATGTAAACATGGCTCTCAAAAAAAGCTACTTATTACTTAACTCAAAAATTTTGAATTCAGAATCAAAGCAAAAATGCCGACTTAGAGCCGAATTCACTGAGTGAACACTTATTATGTCGGCAAATTGAGCAGTCGGCAAAATAAGCATTCGGTGAGCAGTTTAAAAAGTTCTGTGTCTGAGATATGAAATCAACAGAATGAACATGAAGCATTATTACCAAACATGGTATTCTAACAAATTATAAATCTGTGTACATGTGTACTATATAAAAAAGAGGGAAAATGAAGCATTTCGCGAATCCTGAATTTGAAAAAGGAAAAATGCCGATTCTAGTGAATCTGACGATTGACGTCGCCGTATTTATACATGAGCCTACTCGGTCAAAATGCCCAGGAGATGATACGTTGAAGGGAACAGTCGGTAAAATAATTTCAAACGGTCGTGTAACTGTACATGTGTGATTGAGCAATTTTTTTAAGAAAAAAAAAAGGTTTTGAAAATCTGAAACATTAAAAATTCCGAATCAAACTGATTTTGCCGACTGGAAAAAATTGCTGGGAGGGTGAGACACCCCTCTCACCCCCCGGTAGCGACGGCCCTGCCTTTAGGACGAACTATCAGGCTACAAACGAGAAAAAAAATTTGCTTCAGAAAGTCATTCTCTCAGTAGATATAAGCTGATAACCATAAGCGTAGCGTCGGGGGGGCACAGGGGGGCACGTGCCCCCCCAACTTGATGGACACTTAAAATTTGGAACCTGAAGTTTTGCAAAATCTGAACGAAAATCACAATCAGAGTATCATTTATAATATTTTTTTCCATGAAATTTATTTAAGTACTATACCCGCATTGGATGGGGTGGGGGGGGGGGCAAGGCGGAATATAGGCCCACTGTCAAAATTTTCAATGTTTGGAGCTTTATTTTTTTCTGAAACGGGGACGAAAATCATCAGAAAGATTATTTCCGTTTTCGTTACCCGGTTACCTACACACAATTCACAATAACCTCTTATCGGGGTTCCCCTGGCACTGATCTAAGAAGAGGCAATTGCTCTCCCTGCCCTTTTAGAAAAAATATGGATTTTTACACAGAATTCATCGTTTATCTTCCCAAATAAAAAATTTCAATTTTTAAGAGCTTTTTTCGAGCATTTGTCAGTCATAATCATATCAAAAAGAAATTAAATCCTAAATGCAGGCTAATAGCTAAAAAAAACTGTCATATAACATAATAAAGAAAAATACATAATTTATTTATGTTTAAAAACTATTTAACCTAAGGTAGTTTGTGTAATACTTAAAGCACATTGTTAAAAACATGTTTGTACTTTAAAGCTATGACAAACTTAAGAATACTTTTGCTTTTGCTTATGATCGTCTTCAACAGATTCTTTTTTGTTTCTTTTTTTTTTAAACTTACTTTTGAATCTTTTAAAAAACCTTTGTCATTGAAAAATAACTTTTTCTTGGTTGAGCAAAGATATTTATTTTAACTATTTCTTTTTGTTTCAATTTATTTCTTTTTTTTCGTTTTTTTTTCTTTTTTTTTATAGAATTTTAATTTATTTCGTTGTTTGCTATTTTTTGCTCCAGTTGTGTTTTTATAATTTTAATGAGTGTGTTTTACATCACTTTTTTTTCCTTGGCTTATACTCTTTATTTTATTTATTTATTTATTTTTATTTACTTATTTCTTTTTTTTTTTTTGCTTACAGTATATTTCTTCCTATATTTGATATCAAGTAGGGTCGTAAAGTAACTTTGTTAAATATGCAAAATTTCAGCAGTTTTTCAGATTTAATATGTTATTCCCTCCCTACTCTCTCTCGCTTTTATTAATTTTTGATTAATGTCAATGTCAGCGATTTGTGGAAGCACACGTCATTTTTATTTTGATCGAATGTAAAATTTTTAAGACGTTTTTGTTTGCCTCGTTTTTCTTCTCACATCTTTTTAGCCTCAACTACTTCATATGAGGCCTCAAAATGCTAAATTTTATACTTTTTTTTAAAAAAACTCCCGGGGGCAAACCCCCGGACCCCCCGAAATGAGGGATAATTAACAGTCCACTTAAGAGAAGTTATTGCATCACTCTTACGGTATCCATGTCACTCATATCAATCCATAGAACAACAAGAAAATACAACGACATCATTAAAAACGAGAAAACACACGGGGGCTTAATCATGGAAAAAGACACAAAATGAAAAATGTCCTGCTCTGCTGGCGGAAATGTAGTTGGGACTAAGGGAATAGCTCAGTGCTCCGTTAATTCCAAGCCCATCATTTCAAGTTTTTGTGTGGGGGGGGGGGAATCAAAGGGTGCAAAACAATGTAATTTCATCGGAACACAACAAAAACCAAGCCCACTTGTATGTAAATACATTAATTTCTCAAAGCACCTTCTTCAAAAGGGGGAACCAGGCAATTGACTCCCTCCCGACCCCCCTAATTGACGGGATTGGTTAATTCTAAATCCGAGTCTAGTAGTAATTGGCAAATAAGGAAAAAAAAAGAAAAGAAGAAGAAATGGTATATACAATTCATCGGAACAGTAAGAGCTAATATTTCTCTTGCGAAAAATCTAAGTGGAAAAATTTAGGGAGAGAGGGGGGGGGGACAAAAGCTCTACCTGCACTTCTGAAATTTTTGACCTGTGCCCCCCCAAAACTTTTGGTCAAGCTACGCCTATGGTGTCGGACGTAAAGATTTTTTTACGTCCGACACCGTTTACGTCCGACACTGTTACATTCCTTATATAACACTTGTTTACAACTGTGATTCTCCATATTTTGCCTTTAATTACAAAGTTAAAGTGAAGCATGATTAAAAAAAAATAATTTTGACTTTACTATGCATACATATACTTTAAATTTACTTATTAAATAGTAAATTTTG
>JAXGGA010011929.1:0-40615 GCA_038373865.1 Uloborus plumipes | reverse complement strand
CTTTCTTTTAATTTGGTTGGATCCTGGTTGTTGGCTTAAATTTTATCTGGCGGATAAAATTTAGTATATGGGGTCTGAATTTGTGTAATAGGGATAAAAAATAGCGTCTTTAAAATTATAGAAAAAACCCTTTTTCTCTCCGCTTCTTTCCAGCCGTTTTTTTTCACGATATCACTTCAACTTATCAATTACACACTATACTTCGGAAATAACGTTCTACGATTTTAAAAATCGGCGAGCTTTTGTTGAAAACATTCGGACAGATTTTGGAATGCATTTATGATAACAGAAAATAACTCCTCTGTTGGTAACAATTTTTCTGTGGCGAAAACTAGCGAGAGAATAATATGTATTTCTCAAAAACGACTATTGCAAATTTCGCGATTTAAAAATTTGTACCAAGAGGCTGCATAAAATGAAGATTTCAAAAATGAG
This sequence comes from Uloborus plumipes, assembly GCA_038373865.1. NCBI lineage: Eukaryota > Metazoa > Arthropoda > Arachnida > Araneae > Uloboridae > Uloborus > Uloborus plumipes. The sequence continues at coordinate 40,180 of JAXGGA010011929.1, read as the reverse complement.
TAACACAAGTACAGCTGCGTGATTTTGAACGAGTTTCGTTTTCAAACGCTGTTTGTGCTTCGATGGCTCAATATAGAAGGTTAGAAGGTTAAAAAAGAATTGATAAATCTTTATTTAGTGAGTTTCGATTTCGTACTTTGGAATTTTTTTTATTTTATATGTACTTTAATGAAGTGCTCTCACTTCTAAACTATATTTAGCACTACAGTAGAGTTTCGAAAATCTGAGGTAATTGGGGCTCATGCCACCTCGGATTACTGAAAACTCGGATTTTCCGAAAAAAATTCTTAACAGTAGAAACGTAACACTTTTAGACCGTCATTAGTAAGATAAACTTAATTTCAAGTCGTTTTACATATCGAGTTATTATTTCCAAAGCATATCTTAATATATGTCTAGTAGTTAAAGAATATTTCGTGACACTTGATAAATGTCTTTGACGTCTAACCTCTCAATACTTTTTTTACTACTTTGTGAGTAGAAAAGAAAATTTTCCAATAGCAAAAGATTCTTATTTTCAGATTTTAATGCAAATTATCTTTTTAGCGATTGAAGATAGACCTTAAAATGTCAATAAAAGAGCCTCGGATTAAGCGGAACCTCGAACTTTTGAGACTCGGATTTTCGAGACTCTACTGTACTTTGTTCTTTATACTCATTACCGTTTTAGAACTACAGTGAACTCTCACTTATGCGCCGGCCCAAGGGACCAACAGAGAAAGGCGCATAAGTGAGAGAGACGTATAAGTGAACAAGCCTATTTAAAGGACTAAAACGCAACATAGTTTCTAATGAGAGAATGAATAAGAATGTTTCTATAGAAAAGGGACATATTACCACGGTTTGGCAATTACTGTAACGTAACTACAATGATAAAGAGAAAACAAAAATTGTAGCATACCTAATTACAAACTGTTCCCTTTAAAACGATCCATAATAGATATTGTCCCTCTCCGAACTCTAGTTCATGCGGAAAAAATGCCTTCCGTGAGCAATAAAGGAGAAAGATTAAAGAGGAAAGTGAAGAAAAATGCTTATTTTTTAAAGAAAATAAATTAATTTTTTTACATTTTAGGGAAAATTCGGCGCATAAGTGAAATATTTATCTTTAGAGCGACGCATAAACGAATGATACTATCATTATTTTGCTATGGAATGTGCTGGGACCATTTAAAATCGTCGTATAAGTGAAAAAGGCGCATAAATGAGGCGGTGTATAAGGGAGAGTTCACTGTATTATGGGAGGGATTGAGCTCGATTTGTAATCACGCCAGTGCAATATGTTTTGTGCTCTTTCTATTGTCAAAATAAATAAAAATAGCTATTGTTTCTCATGTATTACTGAACAAGGAAACGCCAAGTGAATGTTGAGGGAAGATGCGTGTACTCTACGCTACTTCAGGGGGCGAGCCACTTTTTTTAAAACGGTACACAAATATACGTGCTAATCAGTTTTTTTTTTATCATTCTCAGTTCGAGCACCGTCGTTGTGGTACCGCCAATACCTTCCCTATTGTTGGTCCATGTTTGTATACGCTGTATTTAAAATTAAAAAAAAAAAAATCAAGAAAATACATCTGGTACTTTCTTAAAGCCAGGGAGGAACAATTGCCTCTCCTAACTCCCCTCATAGATAATATTAGTATTAAATAACGGCGGGTCTCTGGAACATTTTAAATACTTAGAATGAAAAGTATTTATTCATAAAAAATAATCGGAGGCCTAAAATAGCGAACTTTTATTTTGCCTGTATGCAAGGAGTCGTATTTATTAAGCCAATTTCAGATTAATTATGCTTTTTATATTTTCTTTGATTTCATAATTACAATAGAATCAATGCTTTGATTGTTATTTAAAATGAACAAAGTATGTTTATTTTATACATTCTTCTATTGTTTTAAAACAAATTCTATTTAAAGTAAAAGCTGTTGTGTGGAAAAAAAAAACACTATGTTCAATAACAAATTGCAAGAAGAATTTGTTTTTTGAATTTATGTGAAATGATGGGTAAAGTAGGAACGCCCCGAAATAAAATTGTTGGAAAGAAAAAATTCTCAAATTGAACAAAAAACTTGCAAAAAATAAAACTTGAGTTTTGCCCAATAATACGAACAAGCAGCCATATCATGTACTCATAACATGTTGGGGAGCACTGAGCATCGTTAAAAATGTTTAAAGAAAGAAAAAAGAAAAAAAAAAAAGGTTGCAACATTACCTGCAAATATTTCAAATAAATAAATCAAAATTTTTGGAGCAAGGAGATTTTGCGAGGTCACAATGACCTCCCAACAGAGCGACCTGTAGTGGAGGGGGCGCAATTTTTCAGGGTCGCGACGGGCGCTGGGGCCCCTAGCTTCGCTACTGACTCCAAGCACTTTTTTAACACTTGAGGCAACTACTAGGAAATTTACACGTAAAAGGAAGTAGTGTGGGGTCCATACCAGATTTTTTAACTTGTATTTAAGGCTAATAGTTATCATTCATGCATTTTAATCATCAGTTAAAAAGTTGTCCAATTTCCAAGAACGTTTTACTGATCTTAACGACATTACTCAGATTGCATTGCTCATAAATAGTAGTCTTTTAAATACTTGTTTATCCATATATACATCGCACGCCTAGAAGAATACTGTCACAACTCAAAAACAGAAAAATTTAAGACATGGAAAAGAAATTGATATATTAAAGCAATTAGTAATGGTGCAGTCTATCATACATTAGGTTAGATCATTTCGGCTCATTTGCTTTCATAATGCTTTTAAAATAAACGTTTCTTTTTGACTTTTAAATCATGTCTCTGGGTACATCTCTGAACATTCAGAGTTTCGACTTATTGAGTTGTGACAGTATTCTTCTAGGCGTGCGACATGTAGTTTACCTGTGTTTAGAATTGAACAAAATCGTAATTACAGTTAACTCAGACTATTTCTTGTGTATTAACTAATAAAATTAAAGTAGAAGTTTTAGAACAGCGAAAATATATACATGGAAGCGACTCCACTGTCTTCAGGATTCACAAAAACGAAGCTGAAATTGTCTCATTCGTCTTGCTTGTTTTTTTTTTTTTTTCCCAACAAAGCTTCTGAAATACAAAACAAATTTCCTCCGTAACTAGCACCTTTGGCATGTTTTGTGTATTCAGAAAGAGGGTAAAACAGGTCTTTGGAAACAATCTCCTCTACTCGTAGATTGTGTAGCAGACGGAATGTATTTAATAGCTGCTGAAGAGGTTATTGCCATGCTGGTTTCAGCGGTCGTTTCCACTTATTCCCTTCCACCCTGCTAGTAGGGGGAAATAGGTGTTGTGCTGGCTATGAGGTCCGAATTCAGTGTTCTTGGGTTTTGCATTGGCTGACATCCAGCGTTCTTCACTATGCGTAAATCTTTTCTTGTTCACTATCATTCGCTTTTAAATGGTAATCAGGGGTCAATCCAGGATATTTGATAAAGGGTCTTTTTTTTTTTTTTTTTGGAATTTTGTGAAATATAGTTGGGAATTTTGTGAGAACTAATTCGTAATTTTTTGGAAAATAGTTTCTGCAAAGAAATATTCCCGATTGCTCTTTAAATTCAGATTTCTGTGAAGAGTCAGTTTGAGTGTGAGATTTTTGTGAAAGGTCAATTTTTGAGTGACTGATTTTTGTGAAGGATCTTTTTTTAAGTTTCTGAATTTTATGAAGGGTCCCTTTTTGAGTGACTGAATTTTGTGAAGGGTCCTTTAACGGACCTAATTTCTCTCTAGATTAACTCCTGGAATGGAGAGTGGTTGTTCAGTCCAGACCGGGGTTTTTAGCTCCTGAAGGCTATGGGGACACGTTTTATCAGAAACATTATGTTGAACAAGTATGAAAATTCGCTATGTATATATAAAACAAATTATTTTACCTCAAATTATTACCCTTGAACGGTTGTTGAAACGAGGATATAGGTTCACCTGTGTTATCTTTGGAAAATGATGGCTCAACTAGAACGTTCTACTGGGTAAAAATGGGGGTTGGTTCACAAAAGTCATGGATGGTACATACACTGCTCGACATTGAAAATGCAACACTAAGAAGGGGTGGTCAGAAATTGATGAAATTTGGTAAGAAGAGAGAGACAGCATGGAACGATAAGTGATATTTATTTCAAAATAAATAAGCAAAATTTAGAGCGAGGACGGCGTCGGCTCAGTAAGAAGTAGGACCACCGCGGACAGCGATGCACGAAGAAACACGTCTAGGCATTGAGTCAATAAGCCTGCGGATGGTGTCCTGAGGGATGGCACTCCATTCCCTTTCAACCATTTGCCACAGTTCGTCCTCTAAACGAGGCAGTGACAGGTTCTGCAAACGGCGTCCAATCACGTCCCACACATGTTCGATTGGTGACAAGTCAGGAGAGTATGGTGGCCAGGAAAGCATCTGTACACCTCGTAGAGCATGTTGGCTGATTCGAGCACTGTGAGGCCGGGCGTTATCCTGTTGAAAAATTGCATTCGGCAGACCCTGAAGGTAGGGGATTGCCACCGGCCGCAGTACATTATCTACATATCGTTGGGCCGTCATAGTGCCCCGAATACGAACTAGAGGTGATACGGAATTGTATGCAATAGCGCCCCAAACCATTATGCCACGTTGTCGCGCTGTGGGGCGTTCCACAGTTACTGCCGGATTCGATCTTTCTCCACGTCGACGCCACACGCGTATGCGATGACTATCGCTGGACAAACAGAAGCGGGATTCATCTGAGAACACTACGGTTTGCCATTCTGCCATCCACGTCGCTCTGGTCCGGCACCATTCCAAACGTTGGAGTCTGTGCTGTGAGGTCAATGGCAGTCTTCTTAGCGGGCGCCGTGATTGCAGGCCACGTGCAACCAGTCGACGGGAAATGGTTCTGGTCGACACAGGAACATCCAGGGTACCTTGCACGTGCTGCAGAATCGACGTACAAGTGACTTGCGGGTCCGTCACAGCTTGTCGGTGAATCCGTCGATCCAAGCGGTCTGACGTCACTCTGGCTGCACCTGCACCCCTCAATGTGGCTACATTTCCTCTTTCCAACCATCTCCGACACAGCCGATGCACAGTGCTTGCATTCATGTGGGTATCAGCTGCAATTTGACGTATGGACCAACTTCCCCTTCTCAGTCCGATCACCATACCCCTTGTAAGGTCGTCTATATGCTGGAAGTGTCTTCGTTGAGGACGGCGTGGCATTTCCTCCTATCACACGTATCCTTCGAGACAAAAACCAAATTTCTCCGATAATTAGTCTGGCAAAAAAACCAACATGAACATAGCCCACTTTTCAACTTCATTCTCTTATATCTTACTTCACGTGCGTAGGAGAGCTGCGCATTTCATATCATTTGCATAACTCAGTGACGTGCGTCTACAGTAAAATTTGCATGAATTTCTGACCACTCCTTCTTGGTGTTGCATTTTCAATGTCGAGCAGTGTATATTGTTATAGTAATATGGCTTAAAATCAAAAATTCCAAGAGAAATTAAACAATAAAATTAGAACTAACATTGGACGAAAATGGTCGATTCAGGAAGTTGAGCATGCGAGTGAGTTGTCTTGGTTGACCAAATTTATCAAGATTTATTCGCTATAGCAATTGGCTTTCTAAACTTTCTATGCATGTTATTGGTTTGCCGTTATTACCACGTCCCCGGGTGTTAATAGCTTCGAGGTGGAACTTCATGTATTGCATCATTAAAATTTCTCTCACCCAGAGTACCACGATTCATCAAGTTTGATCGTTTCGCAACTAATTTTTCCAGCAGTTAAATTAGGCGGTAATTCATTTCAAACATACTTTTTATCCAAATGCAGACCATATCCCGAGACTGAGGAAGAAATGTATTTCTAACGTAAAAAGATTATTTTTAAGATGACATGAAATTCATTCTTTCAAAGTCTTCAAAAAAAATCGCATGTTTTAATAAATTTCAACTGCTTTACTGGGAATTGCTTCGAGACAGAACTAAGTCCGGACCACATCTTCTCATGCCCTGCCATTTTGACTGCTCTGCGGCAAATAACAGACTCCCCCAAAGACCTGTATTCTGACCGTTGCCTCCAAATTTCTGAGGCAGTAATCTCCGCTATGTGGTACAGTTTAAAAGTAGTTCTGGGACACAACAACCAACCAACCGCTTAACTAAATAAGACCCAAAGTAAATCTAGCATTATATTTTAGTTAGTTCCAACTGTTATGACCAGAACGTTGTACATAAATTAATTCTCCATCGTAAACTAAAATTTTTTTTTTCGTTTCCTCACGAACGAGCGAAACTCGAGAATCTTCCAAAATTATATAATAATTACAAAGCAACCTAAAAGCATCTGGAAATAAGCTTCTTGAACTAATAAGAAATATAAAGCTATCCCCAGGGATATAACAATACAGACGCACCGAAACGCACAAAAGATCAACAGCAGCTTACGAAACAACATTTTTTTTCGAACAAAGTCAATGTCTAAAGTTATTCCTATCGATTGATTAGAACCAAACGTTAAAAAATGAGCTCACATTTTTCACGCCAGAATGGCCAATAAAAGCTGAAATGCTGCCCAATTAATATTACTATAGACATACCGAAGAAATTGCGAAAGCCTTTAGCTTTGTATTTGAAATTAAAAGATTTTTAAGCAGATTCTAAATTTTAAAGTTTTAATGTCCAAGTGAAAAGTTTTATAAGTAAAGGCTTTTACTCAAAATACTATTAAACCTTACCCCTTTCAGAACCATTTCGAGACACATGAGTAAAATGAAATAATGTAAACACAGTTAAAATTTTAACCCTCCAGAACTCGCTCCATGAGCAAAGTAGTCACGCACCAAGAAAAAAGATTATTTTACTTTGTTTCATTAAATATTTCATTTTTTTTTTCAGAAACATCACTGTCGTGCTTTGCATGTGGTGTTTAGAATAAATAGTAAATAAAATATTTTAAACTGAAAAACAATTTTAACACTTTTGGAGGGAAATAGAAAGCATCAAGTGTAAGAAAAATTCTCACAGATTCGAGTTCAGAACTTTCACACGAATTTTATGGAGTTAAACAGATTTTATAGACACTTAGAAATATTAGATCATCTTTCGAAAACGTTTCACTCTTTTCATGACTTTATACATAAATCAGATATTGCTATCTATTCTGCAGTTGAAATCGCACTATTCGTTCTGTTGAATCATACATAACATAATAACGAGCTTAAAAAACTATAACACGACTACAAAAAAAAAAAAAAAACACTGAAAGGTAAGAAACAAGGTAAGTGCTATTTAACATCATCGTCTTCTCTACTAATAATGAATTCTCTACTAATAATGAAGCTGAAGGTTTGTCTGTGTATCTGTTACGCGCGTAGGGCCAAAACCGTTCGGTCGATTTTCTTGAAATTTAGCGCAAAATTAGTTTGTAGCACGAGGTTATGCACTACGTAGCGATTTTTCGAAAATTATATTTCGTTCTTTTCTTATTCTAATTCTTAGCGAAAACTAGATAAAATAGGGGAGAAATATTTCATACACATTTTCAAGTCTTATGTCATTCCAAAGCTTGAAATTTTCTGCTGAAAATGACGTCAGTTTGAAGTTTCTACGAGCATTTGAAGAGCTGTAATAATTGTTCTTAGAATCCCGGAAATTCAAGGCTTACCTTCAGCAAAGCAAGCCAAACGATTCTAAAATGGTTAAGCTCGAGGATTAAGGCAGGAATTCAAGTGGAACAGGCGATCGCAAATTGCAATCGCTACTGGAATTACATTAGAACGTTTCTTAACAAAAACATCGTGACGTCAGCGTGACGTCTGCCTATGAAAAACGAACTAGATAAAACGTCACAGCCTACTTGGCGAATAAGAGGAGATCGCTGACTGCTTGTGAGCTCTTATTGGCTCCACCCGTAGCAATTCACCATTGCAATCGCAAATTCCCAAACTTGAATAAGTTGCAATCGCTACAAATGCTAATCGCTAGAATGCAACTTAACTTGGCACTGACGTCACTACGGGTGGAGCCAATAAGAGCTCACAAGCAATCAGCGATCTCCTCTTATTCGCCAAGTAGGCTGTGACGTTTTATCTAGCTCGTTTTTCATAGGCAAATGTCACGTAACCGTCACGCTGACGTCACGATGTTTTTGTCAAGAAACGTTCTAATGTAATTCGACTTCCAGTAGCGATTGCAATTTGCGATCGCCTGTTTCACTTGAATTCCTGCCTAAAATTTGTTTGAAAATAAAGATGAAATGCAATAGTTTATCAACGGAAATCAACTTTTCATGTTGTTACCATGGTTAACATTTAACATGGTTAACGTTTTTATTTCATTTATTTGTTTCGTTCTTTTTCCCTTAATAATTTTGAAAATGTATTTGTTTTTGTAGCAATCCAAACTCCAAGCCATATTAAAATTATTCAAATGAAATATAATAAAAACGTGATAAGATGACACCTGTCAATCAAATGAGAAATCGAGTCATTTCCTTAAAATACCTGTAGGTAAAGGAAGAAACTGACGCGTACCATTTTTGTGAGCTTAGAGACATTTTGGCGATCTGACAAACTGCGTCGAAGAGGGAATAATTCTTTAACCAAATGAGGTTAAAAAAGGGACAACATGATAGTAAACCATTCTAAATTTATCGTCTGCAAAACATATTTTGCTTTATTATCAATATTTATTTCAACATAAATTGCAGAAAATGGCTTGAGTGAACGAATTTAGCTTTTAATTTATCGTTTGCTGGTTGATGTTTGTCAATGTTTATTGCTTTCACTAGCTGCCAGGGCAGCTAGATTAGCTTCCTGCAGCATGTTGATGCATAACGTCTCCCCTCTCTAACTTTTACCTCATTCTGAAGTTATATTATTTGATATAATTTAATGTTCATTCGATTTCAAGACATACCACGCACGTGGCCCGGCGTTGCACGGGCACTTCGTGCCCTGAAAGTAGTGAGAAAAAAATTTAAAGAAACTACTCCCCGCCAAGGCGGCTCGCTTACAGGCGCTTCACGCCTTTACTTTTTTCCTATATAAAAAAAATCATTCGAATTATTGAGATGCTTCACGCCTTCAAGATGGTGAGGAAAGTTTCAGTAAGTTCAGCTCGCTCAAAGGAAAAAAGCAGACATAGATATTCAGTTTTTAATATAAGTAGATGGCTCTTCAACAAATAAATGTTTCAAAATATTACCAGTAGCTAGCGATAAAAATTCTACGTAAGTGGTCCGTTTATGAGTTTCGTGTTTGATTTAGTTACGCCTTCATTCAAAATTCTCATTATCATTGTTATCACCGTTTCATAGCAACGACGGTTTGCAAGAATGGATTTCATATTTAATCATTTATTAGGCTTAATCGCTTTAAATTTGACTACTTATTAATTGATATCTTCGCTAATTAAAATCGTATAATTATATAAATTGAAACTAATGAAGCTTGAAAAATTACCTATCGATCGGTACCTGGTTCGACTTTCAGGTCATTGGCGTTCAGGAGAAAGAAGCGTGACATAGAAAGATAGAAAGATAGTTAGAAAGAAAGATTGTTAGAAAGAAAGATAGTTAGAAAGATACTCAGTTTTTAATATAAGTAGATTATCATTGTGAAGCATGCACGAAAGTTCTATGACTAATACTTAAATTTTTTAGGATCAGTTGAGTTTAAAAGAAAAAAGTACTACTCCAAATATATTTTTGCAATATGATTATTTATTGTTGGACTGTAATTTGCAGCAGTAATTGCATTTAATAAATAAAAGACAATATTAAAAGTTAATTTTTTGCCGACTTTTTTATAATTTGGCATTCAATTTCATGTTAGTATATTTACATGTATCGTACTGCGATATTGCAACGTTCTTTCTAGAGTGTGTCATTTCGGAAAATGTATTATTTTGTTTTTGAAGTTAGGAAAGAAAACTTTTTTCTCCTTCTAAACATTGGTAAGATTTCTGTTGGTTTCGATGAGCAACAAATGTGCTCTTATTTTCTCTTTTGGCTTATTTTTGTGCACCTCTCCTTGGGGTTGCATTCAAATGTCCCCAAGGGGGTGTTTTACCCCTTTTAAGGGGTAAATCAGTGTTAATTTCAATGCAGACAAAAGTGATATGAATTTGCGCCACCACTTGGCGATATATCGCCAAGCTTTTGGTAGCCAAGTATTTGACGCCAATTAGGCGACACGTCGCCAAGTTGAGGACAAATATGGTGAAAAAAATATTTTTTTGGTTCAATTTGGCGCTATTGGCGATATTTTGCGAAAAGTCCACTGTAAAACATTTTTTTGCATTGTTTCGTGGCAAACTAGGGATGTAAATGTTTAAATTGTTATCTTGCTCACTCCAAGCACTATTTTAGCACTTAAGGCATCTACTAAGAAATTTACACGTAAAAGGAAGTAGTGTAGGGTCCATACTAAATTTTTATATCATACTTTGAAGGAATTGTAGTTGAATTATAACTAAAATAGAGTATTTTTTCTGCTATATCAATTTTTTACAAATGAATTCTTAATTTTATACCACGGGCAAAGCCGTGCGGGTACCGCTAGTATTTAATAAAACAAGACGTTTGATATCTTAGCTATACCTGTTTATTTAGTTCTTCGACTTGAATCCTATGCAAGTTCCACATTAACAACATAATTCAATTCAAATGCTGTAATCGTGCGTTGTCAACTACAGAAAGCAAGCATTTAAACTTGATACACAAGCAAACATATTAGTTTGATCTATATATATTATACAAGAATGGTAAATTAGGTTATAATGTTATTCTATCAAATTGTTTTTCTGTAGTTGACAACGCACGACTACAGTATTTGAATTGAATTATGTGGTTTAAATATGGAAACTTGTAGAGGGTTCAAGTCGTAGAACTAATTAAACAGGTATGGCTAAGATATCAAAAGTCTTGTTTTATTTAATAAGACGATGATGTTAAATAGCACCTACCTTGTTTCTTACCTTTCAGTGCTTTTTTTTTTTTTTTTTTTTTTTTTTGTAGTCGGGTTATAGTTTTTTAAACTTGTTATTATTTCTGACTTTTTAGAGTTTTTTTGTAGTCGGGTAACAGGTTTTTAAAGCTTTTATTTTACTACACTGTATATTAGCAAATGAATATACATTACAAAATTATTAACTGCGCCTTTTTTTGAGCCTCCGTCGCCGAGCCACATTAAGCACTTGTTCTGACAGCTTCTGGAGCGCAGTAAAACAGGTTGTGAGTTACCAGTGTATTAAGCATCAGACAAACTTCATTCGAATGTTCTAATGTAATTAGAACTTGAGTTATAATTGCTTTTAACTAATTTCATGCTAAAATCTTGGTCAACTTTAAACTGGAAATTCTTCTTTGATTGCAACTTTTGTTTGAACTAAAACACACTTAGATACGAAAATATCGGTTAAAAATCTGTGCTTGTCTAGGAATAATCGATCTTTCCTCTTGTTAAATTCTAGTAAAAAGTAGCCTATAATACTCGAGACTCGAAAACGAATCGATTGGCACCTTATTCATCAAAATCGAATGAATAGTTTAGGAGCTACGGTGGAACATCCTTAACCACAAACATAGCCAGACTGCTAAAAACATAGGCTTTGCTGTATAGTCGGGTAATAAAAACATAACAATTCCTTTAGGCTTTGCTGTAGTCGGGTAAAAATTGAAAAGCGACTGGATTTCTTTGGACCGAAAGTACTTTATTGATGTGCCGTGCCTCGATTAGCTTCGTGAACCAGTAGCGGATTACCCAACAGGCGCATGTAGCGCAAGCCTGGGGCCTCAGAAAAGCAGGGGGCCTCGGAACGGTGGAACGTTATACGTTCTCAAAAATAAAAATTTTCAATTTTAGGACTTGCCAATGAAAGTCACGAACTTGAGTGGAAAAAACTCAAAATCCACGGAAATTGACAGTTAGCCAAAGCCAATAGGACTGGTTGGTGATTGCTCCCGATAGGGATCTGCATTTAAACTAGGCCCAACGAACTAATAATGAGGCCCAAAGCCCACAATGATTTGGAGCCCCCCCCCCCCTCTGAAAATTCAGTGGCGGAATGCAGCGTGGCTAGGGGCACCGTTAAAATGCATTTTTTGAGTCTCTTTAGTTCATCTCAGCACTATGTAAATCAGTTATCATGTACATTTCTGAACCCTCTCACTCTTAGGGGCCCCCTATGATTATGGGGTCTCTCACAGTTGCAATATGGTAAATCCGTTACCGGTAGAATGAATAAAGAGTCTCGTTCAAGGAATTTTTTTTTCTCCAATTAAAAAATGGTTATTTTTTTATTATTTTTCTTAAAAATACTCATATTGTTTGCATAACTTTAGTGCTGTGCATAATCCTTTAAAAAATTGAGGCCTCTTAGAAAGATAGGACCCATGCCCAGGTCTAGTTGGTTTATGTGGTAATCTTTCTCTGCATCTAAGGGGGCCTATGCCCTGTGTTTCAGGTGCCATTGCTAAAATTTTTCCAGAAGTAAAAACTGGAATTTTTAAAAAAGAAGTGTGTTACTTTACAAGGTTTAAAGATTTAAAATGTATTTGTTCCATTCTTCCGGAATGCTTTATCAAAACAAGAAACATATCATATTTCGTGCTCTACAATCGGCAAGTGAGAAGTCTTTTCTTTATCTTACGATTTTTGTACTGTAATTATTGAATATTGTACTTACATTTTGAAATCATCTTATACTATTATATATGCGAAAGTTTGTATGGATGGATGGATGTATGTTTGTTCCTCTTTCACGCAAAAACTACTGAAAGGATTTTGATGAAACTTTTACCATAATGTAGCTTATACATCAGAATAACACATAGGCTATAATTTATAACGATATTCAAAAACGTTCGATCGGTAGCGCCTTTTTCATTCCAATTTAAGGTACATATTTCTCATAAATCAAAAGGCATTGACCAAACTAATTCAGTATTTAGTGTATCATCTCAACTCCCTGTCGAAAGCTAAAATTGCGGGCATCATTTCTTCTTTTCGTATTTAATGTTCAAGGCTTTTCTCAAGTCAAATCATGAAGGTTTTTGTTCCAGCTTCATGGAGAATATCCAGGCTTTTACCATGATTTGTATTTAAAACGTTTTGTAGTCTTAGTTGTGTAAGTAGAATATTTATACCTAAGCAATGTGTTTCTTAATGTGCATTGCTGAGTGAAAATATTATTTCTTTAAAATAAATTGTATTCCTTTATTAGAAAATTGTTCACTGTATCAATTATTTTCACATGTTTCGTAAATTTGTCGGTCCTGCTTAATCGGGTAACGGATAAACGAATAAAATATCCTGGAACTGGATATTTCCCATGCCATAGTCGCAATACTAAAGATTCCGCTTTATCGAATTCTCCGCTTAATCAAATAATATTTCTTAGAACCGACAGTATTCGTTTGAGCGGGGCCGACAGTATGTGTTTTAGAGTATCGGTAATGTAATCGCTTGAAGAGATTGGCAACTAATAAATGGATTGGGTTCATTATTTTCCAATTTAATGGAACTTTAAATACAACTTTACGGTATTTTTAAAAATTTGTTTGCGCTGACTGGGCGGGTACTTACAATTGGTCACTTAGAATCCAATCGAACAGGTATCTTGCCGAATTTGTTGCAAGAATATTATAATAACTATATATGGGAAATTTTTTCAACTAACGCCAGTTTTGACGCCAAAGACTATGTAATAATACTTTACTTCTTACACGATATAACTAAAATAAAACGATTGTTGTCTGATATTTGTAGACTGCGCCAAAATCCTTATCATCGAGATAATACTCCCACAGTTGAAGAAAAGTTCAGGGTTTTTTTTTTTTTTTTTTGACGATTCCGTACGTTGTCATTAAAAAACTTTTAAAACTTACATCAAAGCGTGAAGTAATCCGCATACGAAATTAATCAAACCCCAAAACTAAAATTACCATTAATTTGTGTTTTTCGCACAAATAATTGTCAAATGCTCCCTACTAATTTCGAAATCACTTTGGACAAAAACTTTTAGCGTCATTTCATGGTCAGCAATATTTTCTCAGCATTAAATGACAAGTTTTCTTTGACAAAAATTACTGACTTAATAATACTTAAGCATATTTTCAAAAAGTAGGGAGGGGAGCAAAATTATCCTAGGTATCCCAAAACAATTACCGCAAATTTAGCGACATTTTAAATCGTCAAAGCGGTACGTTTTGAGTTCTTTTAGTTTAGGAATAAAAAGGCGATTATAAATTGTTTCTCAATATTTTTACTGGCCCAGGCAACGGCGGGTATTTTTGCTAGTACTTAATAAATATGTATACATTGTCATCACATTTTTTCTATTTTCCTTCAAGGAAGGTAAATACAAAAGAAAAATAATTGAAAATTACTTTTCACATTATTCTCGATGTTGTAATAGTGTCTGTTCTTCTTTGTCATGAAACGCAAGGCCGTACCCGGAGGGGGGGTCCTTAAATCAGCCCCCCCCCCAAAAAAAACAATTTTCAATGTTATAAATGCAATGAACAAAGTTAAATAAAAAAAATGTATAAACGGGAATTTTCTAGTGGCGTATGCAGGGGGGAGGGGTTTCGGATGTCCCCTGTGAGTCTCAAAATGTTTCTTTTTATTTATTTATTCTTAAATATTATTATAACTGGATTATTTACGAACTTCTGACTAAGCACACCAAGTTCATGTGTGGTGATGAAACTATTTGGCGCCTATCTAAGCGAAGGTTGCACCCCATCCCCTCATAAGATCAAAAAGAGTCCAAAATGAACTTTTTAGGGCCTTAATTTTAAAAAAAAATTTCGGGTGAGAGATCCGATCTCAACTTTCCCACGTAATATCATTAAGGGCAATTTAAAATTGCATTTTTTAAAATATTAGTTTCGAAAATTTGCGGGAAGACAGCAGCCGCGCTTACCCGCTTCGTCTCCCGTCGTATCTTGGCCAAACACACTGGCGCATCGGCGGCGGTCCGCCCCGAATCGACATTTTTAAAGGGGTGGCAATTTAATACTTTAACATTTTATTTGAAGAGAAAGAAAATATAACAATTTTTTTAATTACGAAAGTATGAAAAAACTAGCTGTCGTGGCCGTCACGAAACTTTCTTCTATATCTATCTTATGAATTCCGGTTACAAAATAAAATACGTACTCGCCAGAATAATTGGAGACAGCAGCTCCAATTTCCCAATTATCGTAATAACCCGGCAAATGCGGAATCAATGAGCGAAATTGGAAATCATTGCAAAAGCCTTGTTTAGATTAATTGCAAACATTTTATTTTTAGTAAAAAGAAATTGGCAATAGTTAAAAATTTCAAATCATTGAAAGTTTTCAGCTGTTTTGATAATTAAATAGCGTGAAAGCGATTTTTTAATGAATTAATTTTTCGCATTGTTGACTAAGCGCAAAAATCACCCCACCCTCCCCCTGGGGCGATTGGTGCCAAAATTTAATCGATGCTTGCTTCCATATTGGGTTAGTGTTATTCCAAATTTCATTCAAATCGCAGCAATATTTCCCGAGATACAGTAGGTGCAATGACAAAATAAGCACTTTTGATTGCTCCACCCCCCTTTGAGATATTGACACACAAATTGAATCAGCACTTGTACTCAATAAGGTCTACCTATGGACCTATTTTCGTTTGATTCCGCCGGTTACTTTCTGAGATATAGCAGTCACCCCCGCGCAGAACACGTGCGATTGCTCCACCCCCCTTCGAGATATTGACAAACAAATCAAATCAACACCTGTACTTAATAGGGTCACCTATGGACCAATTTTCGTTTGATTCCGCTGGTAACTTCCTGAGATATAGCAGTCACCCCCGCGCAGAACACGTGCGATTGCTCCACCCCCCTTCGAGATATTGACAAACAAATTAAATCAGCGCCTGTACTCAGTAGAGTCTACCTATAAACCAATTTTCGTTTGATTCCGCCGGTTACTTCTTGAGATATAGCAATCACCCCCGCGCAGAACACGTGCGATTGCTCCACCCCCCTTGGAGGAATTCGCTAAACAAAGTCAGGTGCACCAGTTCACATGGTGGTACATATGTGCAAAAATTTTTGTTCGATTTCATACAGTAGTTTTTGCTCTAGCGAGGCCACAAAAACTGGTCACACACATACAGACTCACACACAGACAGACACACAGACAGACATTTTCCAAAAATGGTCGAAATGGACTCAGCGCACCTCAAAACGTGCAAATCCGTCAAAATTCGACATTCGAAAATTTTCACGAAACCAATACTTTCTTCTATATATTAGATATAGAAGAAAGTAAAAAACATTAGTCTGCCTTGGTGACATGGGAAAATAAATGGACCTTATAGCCGGATTCCCTGGGAAAATAGTTAGCATTTCCCTACTTTTGGCTGATGCTCGACATAATAAGGGAGTGGCATTGGAAGGTCAAGGACATGGGTGGCAAAGATTTTTCTAAAAAGAGCTGCTATTTCACCCCTCTCTCTTGCTCTGGAAACCTTCTGTTTACCCGCTGCCCTTATCTTCTCCTTTCCATTTTATGGTTGCCTAATTGCATCTTCAATGCTTGGGGGGTCAGTTTCTTTAACAAAAGCTTGGGCAGAAGGCACCGAGTTTTACAACCATGTCTAGCTTTTCCACAAAGCATGCAGATGTGCTCTGTCTGTTTCCTCTTTTCCTCTTATCAGATGATGATACTCTACCAGAATGCAGAGAATTACTCTTTTACTTTTTCCTTTTTAAAGAAAAGGGAATACTCGTCAGTGAGGGTGGAGAAGGTTCGGCACAATTTATTGCTCTGTCTTGAGGCAGTAGCATATATTTTAGAGTTAGCTTTGATTGGTTATTTTTTCTCTCCTAAGTTACATGAAAAGAAAAATCATTTACAAGAGATTTTGGTTCTATTTATTTCAATAAAGATCGAAGATGGAACAGCTGGCTCTTCTTTTTTTTTTTTCTTAGTCTCTTTCTATCCTCTAACTCAGCAACTAAAAATTAATTTAACCAATTTATGCAACGTCTTTTTACTCCTTTAGTAAGGTACTAGCGGTACCCGCACGGCTTTGCCCGTGGTATAAAATTAAAAGTTCATTTATAAAAAAATGATATAGCAGAAAAAAATACTCTATTTTAGTTATAATTCAACTATAATTCCTTCAAAGTATGATATAAAAATTTGGCATGGACCCTACACTACTTCCTTTTACGTGTAAATTTCTTAGTAGATGCCTTAAGTGCTAAAATAGTGTTTGAAGTGAGTAAGATAACAATTCAAACATTTGCATCCCTAGTTTGCCACGAAACAATGCAAAAAAATGTTTTACAATGATTAATCTCCTAAATATCGCCGATTTTAACATCATTCAGTAGATTTTTCGCAAAATATCGCCAATAGCGCCAAATTGAACCAAAAAAAATTTTTTTTCGCTAAATTTATTGCCAACTTGGCGATATGTCGCCAAATTGGCGTCAAACACTTGGTGACCAAAAGCTTGGCGAGATATCGCCAAGTGGTCGCGCCAATTCATATCACTTTGGTCTGCATTGAAAGCCCTGATTACCCCATAAAAGGGGTAAATCACCCCCTTGGGGACATTCGAATGCAACCCCAAAGATAGGTGCACAAAAATAAGCCAAAAGAAAAAATAAGAAAAATTTTGTTGCTCACAGAAACCAACAAAAATCTTACCAAAGTTTAAAAGAAGAAGAAAGTTTTCTTTCCTAACTTCAAAAACAAAATAATACATTTTCCGAAATGACATACTTTAGAAAGAACGTTGCAATATCGCAATAAGATAGAAGTAAATATACTGAAATAGAATTGAATGCCAAATTGTAAAAAAGTCGCCAAAAAAATAATTTTTAATATTGTCTTTCATTATTTATTAAATGCAATTATTGCTGCAAATTACAGTCCAACAATAAATAATCACATTGCAAAAGTATATTTGGAGCAATTTTTTCTTTTAAACTCAACTGATCCTAAAAATTTTAAGTATTAGTCATAGAAATTTCGTGCATTATTCATCACAATGATAATAAAAACAATAAACATCGACAAAGATCAACCAGCAAACGATAAATTAAAAGCTAAATTCGTTCACTCAAGCCATTTGCTGTAATTTATATAGGGCATGCTTGGGACAAACTTTGCCGCCAGGGAGCGCGGCACGTACAACTGGGATTGTGTCCTTCCGGTAGTTCGAGCCTATAGTGCTTTTTCATTACGCGATACACTAATAAATTATAGGAATTGCTCTTTCTCAAGCGTTATACATTTTAAAGCTTAAAACAAGGTATGGTTAACGAAAAGGAAACTGTTTCCTCGTTAAAAGTCAAATTAAAAGTTTTCGGAGCTAAAGCAAGTGGTAATAAAACGGAATTACTAACCAGGTATGCAAGGAACATAGTTTTTTGTATAAAGATCTTTCAAAATATTGTTAAAACATTTCCTACTTTCAATTTTTTTCTTTTTTGCTGTACACAGAGTTGGAAATTAACTTTTAAAAATTTTATACGCTATCTCATCGCATTGAAACAGGGTTAATAGAAATCACGATTTTTTTTTAAATAAAAAAATCGGATTTTTTTCTTTAAATCAGATTTGTTTTATTTAAATAGATTTTTTTTAGTTTAAGATTAATAAAGTATGGTTGATACTAACAAATTAAATTGTTCAAGTTAGATGTCTAAATCCGATTCTTCTTTTATGTATAAATTGAAAAATACATAAAACTAAAAATGTAAATAAGAGTAATTAATAAATTAGTAGAAAATAGTATTTAATTACAATTTACGGATTTTTCCTTGTTTTAATTGTCAAAATCGCATAAAGAATGCTTCATGTTAATTTGGATATTTTACTCCTTCAACTACAGAATTGTTAGAGAGATATGAACTAGACTACGGGATAATCACAATAATTTTATTTTTCCTGAAAATTTTAAAACTATTTCTCTATTCAGGAGCTAAATTCAGTGATTTGTAAATGAAAACAAGTTTGGCTGCTTTGTCGTTTCCAAGCCTGTTGCGAAGTTTCGATTGTACTAACCCATCAGTAGAAAAAAATTATAAAAGAAATCAAATTGTAAAATAATTTGAAAATATTATAGAGTTATATTAACTGTGGAAATGAAGAATAAAAATAACATAGAACATTGAATTATTTTCTTCAAAAAATGATTTTTATTACTTTATTATTTTTTTTTAAAGAACCATTAAAAAAATCCTATAATAAAATCATCTTGACACCTGCATCTTGACTTTTAAATCGTCACCAAGGACTAAAAAGCAGACTCCCCCCCCTCAAATCCTTGTCCTATAAATTAACATACTTTATTTTTTAACACTGTTTTGACTTACTGAATGTAAACAGAATGTTGAAGAGGATTGTATGGCAAGCTCATATTTAAATGAATACTTTAAAAGCTTAACTACTAACAGATGAATCCCTCCTAACTCCTTACACAAACATCTTATAAAGTATAAATACAACGTTAAAAAAGCAGAAATACACAGGGAAACTGCAGACACGTGTTTCGGCGTTACAAGGAACGCCTTTATCAATGCAAAAAAAATGTGAGCTTGTGCATCCAGAAGCTCACAATTTTTTTGTTTTGGTAAAGGCGTTCTTTGCAACGCCGAAACACGTATCTACAGTTTCCCTGCGCATTTGTGCTTTTTTAACGTTGTATTTATACTTCAGATTTGTGCACAAAGGTATTTTATTCACAAACATCTCAGTTCATAAATCCTTTGCAATATTTCTTTTCAATTTTTTTGAGATCATGATTTTTATTTTGCTTTGGTTTTTTAGTTTCGTTTTAACAGGTGCGGATCCAGAGGGGGGGGGATATGGGGGTCATGACCCCTCCCTTAAACTACCAAATATAGTCAACAATGTCTTTTTGGGACTTATAGTTCGAAAAAAAAAAAAATGCTAAATATCTCGTTTTCATACAAAAATTGCACTTTGACCCCTCGCTTTTCGAAATTGACTCGACCCTGAACCAGAAGTCCTGAGTAGAATTCAAATCACAATTATACAATATTATGTTCATTTTAAAATAGTCAGCCAAAATGTAAGTTAGATTTTAATAACAATAGTATAATGCAACGCAAGGAGTTATAAGAACAACATTCAAAAACTGAGTCTGACCATTTCTTATATTTTATTTACATAATACTATGTATCTAATTTTATCAATATCACCAAAACAAATTCACTATCTGAATTGCATAAAACTGAAATGACATACACTTACCGGTTTTCTTGGTCAAGAAGTCACTTTCTTTAAAATACCTGCTGCAAACTTTCGCGTACTTGCTAGGGGTTTTGAAAAACGAATAGATGTTATATATATTTTTTTTTTCACTTGAATCCGTTGGAAATGAATGGAAACATAATTCCTTACAAGCTTTGGAGGTTGCAGAACATTGAGGGACGCAGCAATTCCATGGCATTTTAAGGTTTATATGTTCTATTACTCAGACAAAACAACGGCAGAAGCCAGCGGTGGAATAACCGGAAGTGCTTAACACCCAGCGCGCAAGGAACTATGGGAATTTTAGCATGCCCTATTGAAATAAATTAATAATGAAGTAAAATATGTTTTGCAGACGATAAATTTAGAATGGTATCCTGTATTTTAAGGAAAGGACTCGATTTCTCATTTGATTGACAGGTGCCATCTTATCACGGTTTTTAATCTTTCATTTGACTAATTTTAATAAGGCTTGGAGTTTGGATTGTTACAAAAACAAATACATTTTTAAAATTATTAAGGGAAAAAGAACGAAATAAAAACGTAACCATGGTAACAACATGAAAAGTTGATTTCCGTTGATAAAATAATTCATTTCATCTCTATTTTCAAACAAATTTTATTCGCGAGCAAAGCCATTTTAGAATCGTTTGGCTTGCTTTACTGAAGGTAAGCCTTGAATTTCGGGATTCTAAAAACAATTGTTACAGCTCTCCTGATGATCGTAGAAACTTCGAAAAAACGTCATTTTGTGCAGAAAATTTCAAGCTTTCGAATGACATAAGACTTGAAAATGTGTATGGAATATTTCTTCCCTATTTTATCGAATTTCCTCTAAGGATTCGAATAGAAAAAGAACGAAATGGAATGTTCGAAAAATCGCTTCGAGGTGCAAAACTACATGCTACAAACTAATTTTGTGCCAAGTGGCATGAAAATCGACCGAACGGTTTTGGCGCTACGCGCGTAACAGACAGACAGACAGAAAGAAAGAAAGAAAGAAGGACAGACAGAACCACCTTCAGCTTTATTATTAGTAGAGAAGAGAAGTAAAATAATTTCGTGTTTGTCGTTTAATTTTTTGTCTTGAATTTAACTAAAGGACTGTAGGATTAACTAAAGGTTCACTGTAGTAACCATGAATTCTGAATTTTATGAATAATTTATTTCCTTTTTCGCAATAGAAGAAAGATTAGTTTATGAATGATGTTATGTTTTATATAATGTCATGTTCAATATTTAAAGAGTGATATAATTTTAATGTAACAGATAAATTAAAAATGTGTCAGTATTTAAAATATCAAAATTACTTGCTATACTCATTAAATTATTTTCATCATTCACGTGCTTTTGAAGGTTGTTCAAAATTGCATTTCTCAAAATGTTTTAAAAAATGTCTAATAATGGTTCAAGTTGTATTGCTATTGGTTATAACAAGGAAATATCTTCATAAAGAAAAATGCTTTGTGATTCTTAAAATGATGTACAAACCATGAACTCTGGTCTTTGACATGATGATAAATTGATTTTCCTTTTCGTAATCAAAGATTTCGTTGTAAAAAATGTTAATGCGCAAATTTTATTATTGTTTTAGGTTCACTATTTAAAAAATATTTAGTATTGTTACGACTGCGGGCCTATATCGAAGTGTAACCACGACTAATATACTGGAGTTAGTAACATTTACTCAGTTAGAAAATATTTAAAAACTTGTGGCACTCTTTTTTATAAGCGTGTGAAACTCATTTCCCATTCATTAACGTATTAAAAACGTCTAATATCTCAAATTGTATTTATCATAGATTTTTATTAGTACCAGAGCTTTTTTTCATGCTATTTATTTTGTTTTACAAAAGAGTAGAACTTTTGCTTAAACCAATGTTCCCTTAATATTTTTATAGTCTAATGGAAAACCTTTGTGAGCTTAGTAGTTTTCATTTCGGTGTTTATTAAAAAAATATATTTCGTAATACTCAAAAGTTTTATTGTATTCAGAAATTATCTCGAAAATTATAGTTGTAAACAATGTTACCTGAAAAAATATAAATAACTGCAAGTTCTTTCGTTGGTGCTTTCAGTTATTTTGATATCCCTTCGTTATAAAAATACCTTCATAGGGAATAGGAATGTTGTAATTCAATTTCCATTGAACTCCTTATTTTTACACAATTCAAACTTCTACCATACATTGACACCCGGTTCAAATCATTTAAAATATTTTAATCTGATAAAAGAAATATAAATATTAACTTTTTACATATTTACTTGAACAGTTTCAATTTTTGGTTAGTCAGTTTTTGTTTATGTTAATGCCAATAAACACATTTCCGCTGACAAAGTTGTACGGTGTGAAACAAAAATATTATCCGTCTAAAAAAAGTAAAGTTTTTGTCTTGATTTCTAAGCTTTTTTTTCTTTTGAAATAATTTTATAACTTTTTAAGTATAATAGAGTAAGTATTCTTTAATACTTAAAAGCGCTTACGACTGTAAACAGAATTGGAATTCCTACAATAAATTTTTAATGCATAACAGATTTTTTTGAATCAATTAAGGTCCAATCAAAATTTCAATTATCTCAAGTTTTTTACATTATTTAAGACGATGAAATGTCAATAGGTCTTTAGATTTTATAAAATGAAGGAGACTTAAACATTACAATCTACACAAGTTTGTAGATTAAGAAATATCATCTTTAATTCAGCCATTACAGAGCTATTATGTTATTTCTGGAGTTTTTACCAAAAAATATAGTAAATTTTTCTGATAATGACTATCTTTCGAGATGAAAATCGTTTGTGAGCAATAACCCTGCAACTAGAAAAGAAAGCTGACCCAGTAGTGCGAATGTTCTTTTTGTCAATCAGACAACATGTGATAAAGAGTCGATATAAGGCTTAATAAAGGGGAGACAGAAGCTGTAGCTACGCCACTGGCTAAGCATAACCCTATAAAATTCTTTTTCTTTGACTTCGATTACAAGCGATTTTCAATGGAGAACCTCTTTCCGGTGTCTGATGTTGCCAAAGAGAGCTTTAGAGTATACTTTTTCAGCGAAAACTCTTAAATTTCCATCTCATTCCCCTAACCTCACCAAAGATTATATGCGTTTTTATAAAGCCTTATTATCAAAAATTTGAGAACCATTGAGCCCTCTCCTCTCCTCGGGAAAGTCGGACAGAAGGTCCAAAACTGAAAGGTTGAACCCTCAACATTAGCGTCACCAAGTGCAGATTTTATGGGGATCCGGCTAGAAGGTCCAAAACCAAAAGGTCCACGAACAGAAGATCCACATCCAAAAGGTCCGCGGGATAGACGATCCGAGAGACAGAAGGTCCGCGGGATAGACGATCCGAGAGACAGAAGGTCCGCGGGATAGACGATCCGAGAGACAGAAGGTCCGCCAGACATAAGGTCCAATGGATCTTCTGTTCGTGGACCTTTTGGTTTTGGACCTTCCCTCCGGCATTCAATTTTGTGAATTTTCAAAAAAAAAAAAAAAAAGGTCAATTTTCGAAAGGATCTACTCCACTGAACATCTTTAAAAAGTTTAAAATACCGTAAATCTTTGTGGGGTGTAGATCATTCATGCACATCTGCATCGTTCGTATTAGTAAACTATCACATTGGTAGTAGCGGCAATAGAAGGGCCCCGGGATCAGGGTGCGCTTGGGCCTCAAAATCCTATGATCCGCCACTGCGTGAAACAATTCTAACTGGTAAAGCACACATTCGGCAGCATAACAACACACATGAAATGGTTTTTTTTTTTTTTTTTTCAGTTTACGTTATTTCCAAATAAATATCGTAGTGAACCAAGTTTTGAAGAGATAAATTGCAAAGAGCTTTTTGAATCTGTGTACAAATGTCCAGAAATGCGTGTATTTTGCCCCCTAATCTGCGAATTAATCAAACAAAACTATTATTGCACTTTATAGAGGAAATGTCGAGTCACAAATGAAAGATTAGTTTACATTATTAAATTCTCATCTGAATTTTTTTGTAAACTAAGGGAAGAAAAGCAGCAAAAAGCGGAAAGCTCTTTCTGAGGAATTCAACGTTATCAGATCCAATTTCTCTGCAACGAAATACAGATGTTATGGTTGCAGTAGTGGTCCCATTAAAACATGCTTTTACTAACTTTTCTCCCAAAGTTTCTACGAATAAAAATCGAAACTCACTTTTTAACTAACCGAAAATACCTGACAATTCCCTAAATCACTATTCCCAACCCTTTACAGAGTAAAGTAGTGCAACGCCTCCTAAATACTAAATGCCTAATACATTTGCTTTACTACGGTAGTCGTTGGTTCCACTTTAAGCACCACCTTACAGCGATCCGATAATGCCGTTGTTTTTTTTTTTTTTTTTGGATTGGTTAATTTTTAAATTTAAATTCAGAAATCAACCCATCGTTAATTTTTCGAAGAACTCCGGTAGATGGCAGTGCTTAGTGAACCAAAGGCATTTTGCAGCTATTGGCGATGGATCCAAACAATATTCGAATTAAATTTTTTGATTGGTTGATTTTTAAATTTAAATTTAGAAATGAACCAATCGTTAATTTCTCTTTCTCGAAGAACTGCGGTAGATGGCAGTGTATCGTGAACCAAGGACGAAATTTTGTTCTGTGCTAAAAGCCAGAAAGTTGCAGGCTTAGGAGGATTTAGGAGGCGTTGAGTAGTGTCAGCAAAGACTCAGACATATCGTAGATGATAGCTTAAGAGGAAGGATACTCTGCTGCAGATCAGGCCTCTAAATTATATCTAGCGGAAGGTGTTTTCAGTCTGTTAACATTCAAGTTCTTAACTTTAGTACCTATTCGGGAATCAAGTGATGTCATTAAGTTTCAAAAATACAACACATATTCGCGGATACGTGGCCTGATAGGTGATTAACATTTTGTGAACAATGCCATAACATCAAAATCTCACGAAGAAAAACAGTTCATAATATTATAAGCATGATTCTGTACGCAATGTTGACGTCCTACACTTGCTTCTAAGTACTGTTGAAAACAGTTGAACATTTTTAAAAAGATTGCTTCAAAAAATATTTTATCCATAGTCCAGTGTACAACAGCGAAATCTGGTCTTGAGGAACGGATACAATTTAATGTAATTAAAAGAGAACCAAGTCTGTGCTTCTAAATTCTGACAATTGTTACCAAGTAAATGTTAAACACTGTTAGGAGTATAGTATTATGTACTTCATGCGAAGAGAAGAGTACAGAAAATCGGTTTGAAAAACTTTCGCAAAAGTTATAGAAGTTGTAGAACGAAGAAAACGCTTTCAAATCGCTTAAAAAGTGACTGAAAAAAAACTTGTGCCCTTGAATTGATTTATATGAAAATATTTTTCATCACTATGGAAGGATAAGAGAGTTTTCCAGGGGAAAGCTATTTAATGTTTCAAAGTAAATGAGAGCCCTCCTTTATGAATTCAAGCAACCAATTGTATCATGTGGAGATTGGGAAATACCACAATTTAAAATAGTTAGATTTAATTGAAATTGATAAACATTAATTATCATTCAGTTATTTTCAATATCATAAAAGGAACGAAAATTTAAAACCCATTATTATCTAAAATCAAATCCAGATACAAGCATTTAATTGCTCTGTACCACAGCAACTTTAAGTGCAATGTGTCATTCCTTTATGAGAATGATATTTAGTTGCCAAAACAGCCCAAATATGTGTTGCTCATTGTAAAAGTGGTGTTTCTAATAGTAAATGACATAAAGCTAATTGCAAATTTTTTCTTTGGAAAAAATGTGTTCAGCTGTATAGTTTTTCATTCGATATTTACCTTAGTATAGTTCTAAGTGCTTTGCATCGCTTTTAAACTAAACGATATAACTGATTTAGCAAATAAATACGCATTCATAAAATATTTAATAAACCACTTTTACAATGAACCACACATATAGGGAGCGTCACATATCAAAACTATTATAAATTGTTCAAAATGCTCTATGATGAAGATAAAGCCATTTACCTTACAGCCTTTTGAAAAAAATAGGAAAACTGCAGCAATTTTTTCTAAAAAGTTCAACCATATCAGAGCTTTGATGTAAATACGATAACTACGTGATTAAAATCCATGAAGTACTTTAAAGTAACATCATCAGAATAAAATAATAATAATCACGTCGAAGAAACAAAATCTTACCTGTATGCCATTTGTGGAGCATATCCGCTTACAAGTTCAAAGATGAGGACCACAGCAGCCACCACTGTAGAATCATAGGACACTAATTGTAGCTTTAAAACATCATACGTACAAACTGTGTACTTGATAAACTCAACAGTCACTTAGAACAAGAATATCGAATTTCTTTCAAATTAAATTGCACTTAACACATATACCATGTAATTTTCACGTGTGTTCCATTCCTTCAAAAAAAGGCGTCCACTTCTATCCTATTCTATTCTAGAAGTCAATAAACTTCGACACACATGGAGGACTGCTTACTATGCGCCTTGCCTCCACAGATAGTACAATACAGATTTTATTGAAGGAAAGAATTTACAGCACAGAGAAGGAAGTTACACCCAGGGCAAAGGCGGGAATCGAACCCGCGCCTCTTGAGATTACAAACTGACGGGCAGACCCACTGCGTCGTTGAGGCCCCAGGCGTCCACTTACGACAAAAAAAACTTAGAATCGCTGTTGCCAAATTACGTTTCTTAAAAAATGTATCGCCTCATAGACAAATTTTAAAAATTAAATTACTTTGCTCCAACTTATGTGCCGTATTTAAAACTTTTACGGCTTTCTAAACACTACTATACACTTTTTGTAAAAAGAAGAACAAACATTTGAAAATAAAGCTCTGAAATGCAAAATCGTTTGGCTACTATTTTGTGTAACATTACATGCGAAGGATTTTCATTTTTACCAAGCTAATAGATTACCATGTTTTCTTACGCTCACAAAGAGCACTGATTTGCTTTTACGCAACAGTTCCAAAACTAAAGAAATTAATATTTCTGAATCCAAAACCCGTTAAGTTATTAGTCTGAAGTAAAGTTGAATATGGTCAAATTAATAAGTTTTTAAATATCCGCTTCCATGGACGAAGTACAGGATATATTATAATCCAGAAAATCTTTTCATTTAAGTTCCGCCCGTTTGTCCTAAATGTCCTTTTACTCATTCCAGTGCAGATGTTGATATTTTCTTCCTTTTTTCCATCATTTTCGCAGGGGCATATGTAACTACGAATTTATGAACATAAACAGTCAAAATAGTCTATTCAACCATCTCGCCATCACACAAGGTTTAACGCGACATCTGTAACTGCGAATCTCACAAAATCTAAAACTGTCCACCATGGCAGGTTGAAACTTCGAACATAGGGTTTCTATGGGGTCTAGGAGGTCTAGTCTCTGCCCAATACGTAAAAATTCTCCGCATTCAAAACCAACCCGTGACGTCATTTTAACGTATGTAGCGAGACCCGCTAGTCTCTGCCCTTTTTTTCCGCACGCAAAATACGTACTCTAAAATGTAAACATACGGAAAATTTACGCCGTCTTCTTTCTGGCGGAAAACCATTTTGCGTACTTAAAAATCAAGATGGATGCCGCGTTTGCTGCGTTGGATTAGCAACTAGAAGACGTTGAAAGATTTGAAACGATAGAAAGAAATGGTGTTTAAAGACCAATTCAATGCTTTCGAGCTTTCAGATCGCAGATTTGTTGAACTTTTCAGGTTAACAAAAAATTTAGCGATTGACCTCACGGAAGATATTAAAGATAGTTTTCCCGCCGGAGGACAACCAGCTCACTTTCGGGTAAGTACTTTCTTGATTATTTTGCAAACAAAACATCATTTTTAATGCTTTGCGTCCATTTATAGTAGCAAATCTTGTTCGCGCCTTACGAAAATTGTTTTTTTTTTCGCACAGATTCCTTTATTCAACCATATTAAATCAACCAAAAAACGAAAGAAACCTCGACTCGGCTTAATGGGCTATAGCGCAGGGCGGCACGATTGGGAGGGGGGGCTGCACTTTTTTCATGCAAAATGAAGACTTTTTTTTTATAGACAGCAGGGCGGATCGGCCGCGAGAATTACATCAATTAATTGAATTAAATACTGTTCTTTGTTAATAACGCTGTGTGGCCGGGCTTTGCACGGTTTACCTTGAAAATACATTTTATGTCAAGTAAATAAAAAAGTTTTTTTTTACAACTCTGAAATTCAACATTTCAAGGGGGGGGGCAGTTTCAAAAGTCCAGGGCGGCCTCACGTCTATTTTTTATACTAAAAAATCTATTATTCATAATTAATCAGTAATTAATTTCTGAAATTCGTTAAAAAACATTTTTTTTTCTTGCTGGCAGTGTTGTAAAATATTATAACTCAAGTTCTATGATAGGTACAGAGTTGCATATTAGCTCATTTTAATAACAATTATATGCGCTTTAATTTGATATGTAACGACAATATTTCGACTAAAGATTTTCTTATAAAAAATAAATAAATAAATAAATGACACTGTCAATAAAAAATTTAGGCTCAAGGCCGACAATACTTTAGAGGCCCCTTCTGTACTCTGCCTTTTCAAGTCACCAAAAAAAAATCTTTTTCGCAGTGGCGATACAAGGGGGCCAGCCCCCTGGCCCCCTTGTATCGCCACTGCGATACAAGGGGGTATAATTAAATAATACTCTATAAATGTACGTAAAGCATTAAAAATGATGTTTTGTTTACAAAATAATGAAGAAAGTATTTACCCATCCCCCCTCCCCAAGCTCAATGGCGTGAATTCCCCCCCCCCCTCCAAAAAAAAAATTTTCACAACCCTCTTGTGCTTTTTATTTTTTTTCTCTTTTTTATTTCTTTTTTCTAGTATTATTTATTTATTTTTTAAATTATAACTGTCATTTTTTCATGTATTAACTTTTTAAAAGTACAAATTATGCGCAGAATATAATCGCTTTTTTTCTCTTCCACACATTCCAAGCACACACACACACACGAAAACAAAATAATTTAAATAAAAAAACTAAATTAATAAATAATTTAAATAAATAAATCAGTTTTAAAAAATCCCCCCTAAAATTTTGTTGGCGCAACTTGCGCCATAATCCTCCCTGTGGGCACCCCTGAGGGGGACGATTTTTGGGGATCATTGTATGGAGCTCTGCAAGGCCCTATGCAGTTGCACTGTATGCATTATGTCTAGCCCTGATACTGTTTTTTTATATCCATTTTAGCTCAAGAGTTTTAAAGCTAATTCTCAAGGAAGAAATCTTTTTTACTTAACATAAAATGAACTAAATAAGCGAAGTGCTAATTAAGTATCATAAGAGATTGTTTTTATTTTTTAATTTATGAATCATTATTTTTTTCTTAAAAATATATAATTCTTCAATGCTGTGCATCAGTTTTTAAAAAATTAGGGGCCCCTTAGGAAGATGAGGCCCCAGTCCCAGGCCTAGATGGCCTGTGCCATAATCAAGCCCTGGCAATTGTGTTAATTAGGACCTGTAGTACTTGTTTTTAATTCCATATCCAGCACAAAAATATTTTAAATTAGATTCTGAAAAATACTATAGTATTATACATATTCAAAAGCCCCGAAGGGAGGTCATGAGAGTTTTCCTTATTCGGCAAGCTCGAAATGACCAAGTCGGCAAATTGAGGAACAGTATTACTTTTTTTTGTGAAGCTGCAATATCTTCCTGTTTTTACATAATTTTGTTGCGTTTGAAAATAAGAAGACTCGATTTATAAAACTCAATTCGGCTGTTGTCAAATGACCATCATGCTTTAAATTGCGATAGATGCAATATTCTATGATATGTCATACAGTCAATACGCTTTAATCTGTATACATGTTAACAACAATAATTTATAAATCATGAAATCAATTGTTTTGACTATTCAAAATACACTCCCGCTGTTATTTATCTAAATTCCAATATTTGTCGATGATTTTTTTAGTGACACCCATTGTCTTTTCTTATAAGTAATAGTATACGGTCTGTGTGTATGCAAACAATGGAAAACAAAAGTAAAAGTGTTGTCTGCCAAGTATTGCCAAGTCAACGATTACGATACGCGCCGATTGTAAACGCTAATTTTCGATTGGCTGATTTGGATCACAATAAAGGCGTGGCTTAATATTTTTCAGTACGTTCGTAAACACGCCGAATGTTAACGTACGTTCGGAATATTTGGGCAGAGACTACGCAGTTACCGCACGTACGGTTATCGGCATACGTTATTAGTGTTCGTTACGATGCGTGCGTACGTTGTCGGCATGATTAACGTACGTAAATTTACGTATGGGCAGAGACTAGACCCCTAGGTGTGTACCTCTGTCACTGGTTTCAATCCGGTACCTTAAAAATGACCTCCTTCCTGGAACATAAGTGTAGAATGTAGTAGCCGTTGCAAATTTGCTTCCACTAGGTGATATATCGCCAAGATTTTGGTCGTCAACTAAGCAGCATATTCTCAAAGGCAAGATGGCAAGATGCCGAATCCGCTTCCAGTTTGATGATAATTAGCAAGAATCAGTTAGAACATCGTTAACTTCAGATAGCAGCAATACTTTCTTGATTGGCTCACAATGAAGTAGAGGTATAAGTATCGAACATGCTTTTCTGCCACTCTAAGGCATTATCGCATTTTTGCTCCTTTTGCACGCTGTCATTTGTTTTTGCTGTTGCAACTTGGAACTAAAGATTTCAGACGTCTGCAGAAGTAGTAGTCAGGGATCCCTGATAGAGATTTTTCTGTTTATTACTATCAAGCTAATTTTCCGTGAGTACCTTCATTTTAATGAGATGCCCAACTTTTCCTCTTACAACAAGTCTCGATTGTGGTAGCTAACAGGGGTAGCAGGGATCAAATGTGTCTATTCTATGGGTCTCAAAAACTTATCACTAACTGTGGCTTTTTTAATTAAATCTTAAGATAATTATTAACATTATTGAAAAAAAATATTTGTCCTACAAGGTGTATGGTTGGATCAAAGAGTTCCCCTCCTCCCAACATGTATCGATTACGAGGTCATCAAAAGTAATTACTAACTACATGAGTTTTTTTTTTCTACTGCTTAGTTAATATGTATATAGTTTAACAGTCACATTGTCCTACGAATTGTGTGGTACGTTATCCCGGTCCTACGATCTAAAAATATAGTACAGATTCTTGATGAAAAAATAATTACTATGAAGCTGAAACTTCTTGAAAAGCTTCGTTTTAATGAAACTTCCAACAATTTCCTAAATGAAATTCTGGATTGTGGTAGTTAACAGGGGTAGCTGAGACAAAATTTGCCGACTTGACGATTCTGAAAAATGTATTACCAACTGTTGGCAATTTATTAAATATTAAGAAGATTATTAATTTTAGTGAAAAAAATATTCGTCCTACAACATGTATAGTTTAGTCAGTCCCCCCCCCTCCTCCCAGCATTATCGATTACGAGATGATCAAGAATAATTACTGACTACTTGATTTTTTTACTTTTGCTTTTTTCGTTATATTTATATTTCTTAACAGTCACATTGTCCTACAAATTTCGTGGTACGTTACTGCGGTACTCCAATTGAATACACATTTTAAATTCGTGCTAGTAGAAATAAATTTATTTTGCACAATTTAGCATTATGGCTGAGCCTTGCCGGTACGCATGCCCAAAGCATATTAGGTATTCTCCGTAAACATCGACCATAATCCTGCAAAAAAAAGAGTTTCATTCTACCGCGTGTTTGTCTTCCAATAAACAATTTCAGTATTTTTTTTAATGCCCCAAAATAATAATGGAGTGTTTTTTGTGTAATTTGCTTTGCGAAAACCCTTCTTTTCGACAGAAAAGGGATGTCAAGAAATTTAATGAAGACATTTGAAGGGTCAGGGGGAAAAACCACGGTAGTCACATTGGATTCATTTTGAGAAAAACGAAATTTAAACTTTACGAACTCATAAACTTCCCCAGTATACTTGTTCTAAAATGACAATAATACATGGACTACAGTGTTTTTTCACGACTATTGCATATACTAAACGAAATTACACTTATTTTTCTAACAGGTGGTAGCATCAGTTTAAATTCAACAAAAAGTGGACTACCGTGGTTTTTTCCCCACTGACCCTTCATTTGGTTTCCTCGAAAACTTTTTTACCTGCTTGAAAGCATTATCAACACTTTCCATCATTTTGGGCAGTCCATCCTTTGAA
The DNA here is from genome assembly GCA_038373865.1 of Uloborus plumipes. NCBI lineage: Eukaryota > Metazoa > Arthropoda > Arachnida > Araneae > Uloboridae > Uloborus > Uloborus plumipes. The sequence continues at coordinate 7,710 of JAXGGA010011929.1, read as the reverse complement.
GAACTATTTTCTGACTTACAAGGTACCCTATCAATACTATTTTTCTTTGTTGATTAATTATTCGGAAATTTCTTTATTTTTTAAACATTATTACAGAGTCAGATATCACTTATGAAGAAAATGATGAAGATGAAAGTGACATTAGTGACGAAGATGAAGTTTTTTCAGATGAATCTGATGAAGTGTAATTTTTCTTTATGTATGTAAAGACACAATACACAAATAATTTACTAGAAAATAGAGTTAGTAAAATTTCGGAAAAGATGTTTTCACTTGTTGCAAACAGAAAACGAAGGTTACAATTCTTGTCAGACTAGTGATACATACATACCTGTTTACTTGTAGGACATTGTTTCATCAGGACAGAGAATATACTAGCCTATTATGTAATATGTTTGTCCTACAGTTAGTAATAAGAAAAGTGGTCTTGTGGTATTAACATTTTTAGATCGTAGGACCGGGATAACGTACCACGCAATTCCTGAGAAAATGTGACTGTTAAACTATATACATACAGTGAACTCTCACTTATGCGCCGTCTCATTTATGCGCCTTTTTCACTTATACGACGATTTTAAATGGTCCCAGCCCCAGCACATTCCATGGCAAAATAATGATAGTATCGTTCGTTTATGCGTCGCTCTAAAGATAAATATTTCACTTATGGGCCGAATGTTCCCTAAAATGTATGAAAATTTATTTATTTTCTTTAAAAAATAGCATTTTTCTTTACTTTCCTCTTTAGTCTTTTGCTTTATTACTCACGGAAGGCATTTTTTTTTTTTTTTTTTGCATCAACTAGAGTTCTGAGAGGGACAATTATCTATTATGCATCGTTTTAAAGGGAACAGTTTGTAATTATGTATGCTTCAATTTTGGTTTTCTCTTTATCATTGCAGTTACGTTACAGTAATTGCCTAACTGTAGTAATAGGTCCCTTTCCTATAGAAATATTCTTATTCACTCTCTCATTAGAACCTATGTTGAGTTTTAGTCCTTTAAATAGGCTTGTTCACTAATACGTCTCTCTCACTTATGCGCCTTTTTCTGTTGATCCCTAGGGCAGGCGCATAAGTGAGAGTTTACTGTATTAAGTAAGCAGTAAAAAAAACTCATGTATTTAGTAATTACTTTTGATGACCTCGAATAGATACATGTTGGAAGGAGGATGATCTTTGATCAAACCATACACCTTGTAGGACAAACATTTTTTTCAACAATGTTAATAATTATCTTAAGATTTAATTAAAAAAGCCACAGTTAGTGATAAGTTTTTGAGAACCATAAAATCGACGCATTTTAACCCTGATACCCCTGTTAGCTACCACAATCAAGTATTGTTGAAAGAGGAAAAGTTGGGCGTCTCATTAAAATGAAGCTTCTTACGGAAAATCAACTTGATAGTAATAAACAGAAAAATCTCTATCAGGGATCTTTGACTAAATCGTTTTCTTGCAAAAATGTTGACGAGTTTTGAGGCAAATAAGCGTCATTTACGAGAGATTTAGATCAGCTTCTCATTTTCAAAAATCTGCAGAAAAACTGCGGATATTTGCAACATTTAAAGATACCAGCGAAAAAAATTGTAGTTTTACACACAACTGTTGTAACTTCGAATCGCGACATGATTGGATCACTTTTGTTGAGATATCCCTATGTCATCGGGTTCGAAATAATTTTATCCACATTTTTATGTATAACGTAAGAGAACACTTGATGAGCGTATGCCAACCTAAGTCACATCTAAAGGTATCACTTCACTGCCTTAAGTGGGCGATTCTCTGTAAACTCGTCAAGGTATCACTTCACTGCCTTAAGTGGGCGATTCTCTGTAAACTCGTCAAGGTATCACTTCACTGCCTTAAGTGTGCGATTCTCTGTAAACTCGTCATTTTTCACACGAAGTCTGTCCGGGCACGGTTTTTTGAAATGTTCGTATAATTATAATACTATTGCTCAGAAAATGAATCTATTACTCTGGTTTGAAAGAGGGCCAATTGAAGTTTGTGTTTTTCTGATAAGTCATGATAGGGGGTAAATTCCCCGCCGAGTATAACTAGGCCGGGGACTGTGCCAGTTGACTGTGTTTCTGCTGTTTGTTGCGTAATATCTACAAAACTATTGGAACATAATTTGTTACGAGACTACCTATAAATTTAGGCACACATCGTGGACATAATAACTAATAAGTTTTATGATTAAATTTCTTGACATTAATAAAATCACTTCCCAGAGGAAGTGATTTTCGCAACGATCCTGATGCATACTTTCATCACAAATGTGGCTCTCAAACTAAGCAAAGTAGTTTTTCAACACCGTTCTCGGCGATTTCAGCAAATTCACACTGATTACTTTAAACTTCGTGCCAAAAAGAATTTGCAAAAGTTATAGGTTTTTTGTATTACAGCTTTGAATTTATTGCAGAGGACTGTTTGAAAAAACTCCGGACAGAATTTACGTGACAATTTTAAGTTTTAGAAATACGTAATTATACCTTATTTCATAAGAAAAATATGGCTTCATTGTTCTATTTTTAGGTATGAATTGGCAAATTTATGTAGTGTTAATGGGTTTTTTGAAATACTATCTTTAACAGTTAGACTATGGGATTGGGACAGCCAGGAGACTGTGTTTTTGGCGCTTAGATAATTTCTAGCAAAAAAAATTAAATTGTTATCACTCCAAATACAATTGGGCCACAAAGTATTAATGCTTTACTTGTATTAAGAGCGATAATTACTTTATTACACTTTATTATTTTTAAAATACTCAGTCCGGACAGCCAATTACCAGTTTACAGAGAATCGCCCAAGTATAATATCTCTTTTTTAAAAAAGTAGAACATTCAAAAAGGCATTTGAAGCATTCCCAGCTGTTCTCCATCCAACTGCTTTCGAAAGAGAATATTGAAATATAATGGAAAAATAACACCGCTATCTTTTTAAGCTCAATGAAGAGAAAAAGTTTTTTATGAAAGAACAGACGGATATAAGCTAGCGAAAAGATACCGTGAACTCTCACATATATCCCCCTCCTCATTTATGCGCCCTTTTCACTTGTACGACGATTTTCAATGGTCCCAGCACATTCTATAGCAAAAAAATAATAATTTTCATTCGTTTATGTGTCGCTCTAAAGATAAATAGTTCACTTATACGCCGAATTTTTCGAAAAATGTAAAATATTAATTTATTTTCTTTAAAAAAAACATGTTTCATTACTTTCATTTTAATGTTTCGCCTTAACTACTCACGGAAGGCACTTTTTCCGCATGAACTAGAGTACGGAGAACTATTTATTATGAATCCTTTTAAGGAAAGAAAGGATTAATAATAAAATGTTGCGACCTATGTTGCGTTTTAGTCCTTTGAATAGACTTGTTCACTTGTACGTCTCTCTAACTTGTGGGCATTTTTCTGTCGGTCCCTTGGGTCGGCGCATAAGTGAGAGTTCACTGTAATTTCCTTATTCTCTTGTGTATTTCAGAATAAAGCGGAATCCATTTTCTTAAAGAAAAGTCTGATACAACTGTGCTGTACTACATTGCAATTTTTGTTATCCATTCCCTAAAATGAGACTGTGTACCTCTTGGAGAAAGATTCGTTACACACGTAAAAAATTAAACATTCTGGTTTGGGAATTCTGTAAGAAAATCACGAAATTTCTGATTTTTTTTTTCTTTTTGTGTTATTTTCAATTGCTCAAGAGGGGTGAATGGGAGGGTGAATGGATTAAGATATACAGGGTGTCCACTCCTATCATGGCTCAGTAGCTAACTTCTAAACCGTTAGAGATACGCATATAGTTCATTTAGGAAAAAATCTCTAAATTACGAAAGGAATTTTGGGTCTATTCAATGTTTTTCAAAAAATCAAATTTTGAAAGAGTTACGAAATTTAAATTTTTATACAGCCCCCTAGTCCTATCAATCATATTTATTAAAACATTCTTGACAGTGTAACGTTAAAAACTGAAAAAAAATCACTGTTCTACGACAAAAATTGACCGAGTTATGACGTTTTGAAAAATCAAGATTTTGAAGGATTTCGCATACGGTCCCTTAAGCGATCTCTCGATGACGTCATGAAGTAATGCAAAATCTTGATTTTTCAAAACGTCATAACTCGGTCAATTTTTGTGGTAGAACAGTGATTTTTTTCTAGTTTTAAACGTTACAGTGTCAAGAATGTTTTACTAAATATGATTGATAGGACTGAGGGGCTGAATAAAAATTTAAATTTCGTAATTCTTTCATAATTTGATTTTTTAAAAAACATTGAATAGACCCAAAATTCCTTTCGTAATTTGGAGATTTTTTCCTAAATGAACTATATGCTTATCTCTAACGGTTTAGAAATTAGCTATTGGGCCACGATAGGAGTGGACACCCTGTATAAGTTCATTGGAACAAATACATCCACAGCTCGGTCATGACATCCTGAGACTGCGGTTTCGTCCCTGCTCTGGACTCCTCACTCAGGAAAAGCCAATAACAGAGCTGGAGGCAAATGTGCTCTTATTGTAGCCAAGATAGTTATCAAACTGGTAGATACAAAAATTGTAGAGCTGTGGGTGTATTTGCTTCAGTTCTGCCTTAACCCTGGCTCATGGGCGGTAAATCATTGTATATAAGTTCATTGTTTTTGCTCCCTACTTTTGACCCTGTTCCAAGGGCGTAGCCAGGACTCAAGTTAGGGGGGTGAGAGCAGTGGCACCCCAATAGGAGGTCACTGTGACCTCCCAAAAAGTTCTTATCCGATACAGATTTTCAGCAATATTTCACCCTAAAATTTTTATTCTTCGCATTCTCAGATTAAAAAAGTTGTTTTCAAGCTAAAAGACAAATTTGGGTTTGGAAAAAGGATCCGTATTAGGTAAAGAATGAAGCGCATTCTCTGATAAGTGGCGCCAAGGACTTAAAATTTATTGGTGGGAGAGGAGGCGAGGGGGGGGGACTCTCAATGACCGAATGAAATTCCAAATTTCACCGAGTAATAAAATACGAACTTATTTGTTTGCACCAGCATGTTACAATAAAAAGCATGAAAGAGGACAAAAACGTTTGTAAAAAAAAATAAATAAATGGGAGGTTACGGTGACCTCCCATTGGCTCTGATTTAGGGGGGTGCAGCTGCACCCCTCTGCACCCCCCTTGCTACGCCCTTGCCCTGTTCTGGTTTTTAATTTGAAACACACCTTGCCCCCCCCCCCCCATCCAAGATATATATATATATATCCTTCACATCAACTCTCTAAGTCTAAACTACCTGAAAAGAGAAGCAGCTTTCCGTCAATCTCTCTCTCTCTTAATCTCTCCTTCTCTCTCTCTCTCTCTCTACTTTTCACTTAGCGGTTTTTGATGAATCAAAAAACGTCATTTCACTTTTCGTTTTTTCCCCCCGTCAAAATGCAATTAGGGTCGTCGTCCAAAATCGTCTTCCATCAAATGTCCAATCGTCATGAAGTCTGGACATTTTCGTAGAAATCGAATATCAAACACAGTAAAAACCTATTCTAGCGGCCACCTCCACTAAACGGCCACTCCTCTTAACGGTCAACTTTTCGTGACACGGATTTTTTGCTCTTTATTAGACCTTCTGTTAAAATTCCCCCTACTAACGGCCACCTAACCACCCTGAACTGCAGTCAAGTGAGTTCATCAATTCAAATTTTCAGAAAAATCGGTTGTCTTCCTATTTCTTATTTTCAATAAAAGATAAAGTCATTTGAAATTCCGACGATATGACAAACAAACTGGTTAAAGACTTACATTTTGAACTGAAATAAAAAATCAAAACTATTGTTTCCGAGAAGAGTAAAAATTTGAATTTCGCATTAAGATCGTATCCTTTCTTCCTGAAATGCAAATGAAACATTAAAAAAAAAATTGCATTTTTCCTTTTGAAAAGTATCAAACTTTATTAAAAATGAAAAATATGCGTTAGACTTCATTATAATAAGTGTTATAGTAAGTATCTTGCAATTATAATGGAAACCCTTTAAATCTTCCACCCCCTCAGAGCGGCCGAAATTTCTTTGAACGAATAGGTGGCTTCTTAGTGAGGTTTTACTGTATTTAAGATAATGACCTGACCAGTGCAGTTTTGTGAATTTGTGCATCTAATGCATGACATTCATGATTTTCTAAAATGAAGCATCTTAACGCATTGTCCTTAGGTTCGTCCTTCAGCAAGCAAGTTTCATTGATTCCAGACACCAAGCCGAAGGTCACCAAACCAGACGGACTGATTCGAAATCCGAACCACCAAAGCATGAAACGGGCGACATGTCACTGGAAACCCATTCCCTGTCGTCAAAAAATTGTCACCATTCGAAAGAAAAAGAAAAAGAATAGAAGGGATTGTGTGGTCAATGATCCGCCGTGCTTGAGGAAGCATTACGTACTTCACTTCGGAGTGACGTCATACTAGATGACGAGTATCTTGCGAAGTGGGTCGTCATTCAATGAGTACATTTTTGCTGAAGGATCTTCTTTTTTTGTTTTTGGTCTTGTATAAGCAGGCTCTGTGGAAGGATGTGAATAAGAACTTCTTGAGAAAGGAACACTTGTTGTTCTGTGTAGGCTTTGTGGGAATGCTTTCAACCTCTACTATAGCCTGGGTGTAGGGTGAGGATTCTCTATTTGAAGAATGACTAACTGCTTTTCGGTATTGGGAAAAAGCTGTGATAAACATGTGCTTTAAATTTATAAGACATTGGGAAAAAATGTGTTTTAAAAAGTGTGGTGTTTCCCAGAGGACTTCAAACTATTGCCTGCGTGCCACATCGATCCGCGAGCAGATGTTTTCCAACCCACTAAAAGCTTACAAACAATAAAAAAAATTGTTAATTAAAAGGCAAAAATATTTTTTTTTTTTTTTGATAAAATACATTTCGTTTTTAGTAATTTTCAAGAAAACCAAGCCCAAAAAGTCTCAAAAATCACCCCAGAAAGCTAAGTTCTATTTTTTAGAAGTCATGGGTCTATATGGGGAGCTAGAGCTGACTCCACTATCTGAACGGAAATTTTGTTGGATTGCAGACGCTCTTCACCTCCAAAAACTTACTATGTGGCTTTTGATTGAGATTGGTTGGAGATTCCTGTTTTAAGCAATACATTTTTTCTTGATTTTCGCTCACAATATTCTTATAGGTTGTCCCAAAAATGACTGGCAAATTTTGAAAATGAATAAAGGGAAAATGGCACGCAATGGAAATACATATCGTTTGCGATCTCACTCTTGGGAGACCAGGGAAATGTATTCCAATATTCATATTTTTGTTACTATTGCCAACACAAATAGGTATCTCTGCAGGAGTGGCATTAGGAATTGAATAGCCGTGACTCAACCGACATTTTGATACCAAAAGTGTGCGCGTGATACCACAATTGAAGGACTTAGGAGATGGAGGGGTTAAGCGAAAACACAGAAATTGCGAGAAATTTAAGTTTAAATTTTTATTGTTGCAGTTGTGGCAGCTCTTTTGTTTTCTGGTTTTGTCGTTAGTGTGCGTATGAAATCGGTCTAACGGTATCTACTGTTTGATGTACGTTTTATTTGCTCACCTGTATCCATTGCTTACCATTGTACAGTAGGGTGGGGCGAAAAATAAAAAGTTTTCCAGATCAACTTCTAATAGTTGCTAAAAGTTGTCTTTGGTGATAGTTAGCTTTTGTGCAAAATTTGAGAAAAATCGGTTAATATCTTC